>JAQMYJ010000037.1:25651396-25682413 GCA_030014305.1 Clarias laeviceps
GTCTATATATATATATATATATATATATATATATATATATATATATATACACTGTATATAATTGAGATATACATATGTGTGTGTGTGTTTGTGTGTACAATCATCAGTTGCACTAAAAGTTGGTCCACCAGCATGGGTGAAATGAATTCAGTTTGGTCATCAGTACTAGAAAGAGAGGGCAGCCAAACCCAAAACCAACATTTAAAACCAGTCACCGAATTTCTTACATATAAAAATACATATGATAACATCTTGAACAACACTAAGGAGTCAAAGGTTGTAGCCTAGGTAACATTCTATAAAAAGTAGCTTCTTTGGGATCTATTTCTGGTAGTGGATTAAGATTCCAGAATGTTTTACCATGACAGAAATGTCACTTGCTTGATATTAAATTATTGTTTATATATGTAGCCCATCATAAATTCACGTAGTGTTGTGTTTCAAATAATTCGTTTGAAGTTTAAACATGTGCTTGGTACAACCTAACTCACACCTCTTGGAAACCCACTTTTTTAAGGTTCTTTAATGTGCTCATTGGATAAAATAAATGTAAATGAAATGAATCTAGGGGGCACGATGGTGTAGTGGTTAGCACTGTCGTCTTGCACCTCCAGGGTCCGGGTTTGATTCCCGGCTAGGCTCGATTCCCGTCTCAGTGTGTATGCAGTTTGCATGTTTTCCCCGTGCTTGGTGGGTTTCCTCCGGGTACTCCGGTTTCCTCCCGGAGGCTAATTGGTGTTCCCAAATTGCCTGTAGTGTGTGAATGGGAGTGTGTGTGAGTGTGTGTGCCCTGCGATGTATTGGCACCCTGTCCAGGGAGTACCCTGCCTCGTGCCCCAAGCCTCCTGGGATAGACTCCAGGTCCCCGCGACCCTGAATACAGGATAAAGTGGTATAGAAGATGAGTGAGTGAGTGAGAAATGAATCTAATTCATCACCTCAAAGTAAGGCAGGACCTTAATATCTGTTTGTGGAGAACTCCATCAGTAAATGACATGTTGAAGCCCTTAGGATGTGTAACATGTTAGTTTTTTGGAGACTAACAAGAGGTTCTAGAAAGAATTTCTACTGTCATGATCATATTCATGAGGGACTGTGAGCACTGTTGGGAAGAAACAAAGAGGTGCTGTAAAAGGATGTGCATAAGATTTTCTTTTCTTTGCTTTCAGTTGCAACAACATTTACTCAGCTCAGGCCTGTAACATCTATTTTATTTTAAAGGCACATTTGTTTTTCAGTAAGTCTGGTGATAAGGTTAAGTGTGGTTAGAGGTAATGTTCATAGAGGTGAAAGAATTATTCACTGTAGGATATCGATTCATTGTATCTGACTTGAGAGAATAAATCAACACCTTATATTTTACTGTCGATGCAGACCAAGCTTTTCTTGCATGACATATGCTTTACTGATGATTGAATTTTCCAATGTTTGAAAAGTTGTATATGAATTTCAACTGGAGCAGACAGATATCCTTTAAGCTCACTCGGAGGAAAAAGTGAGTGCAGTCTGGCAGCACCACACAAGTGATTATAATGCTGGTTTGTAAATAATGTATATTTCAGAGCCTATGTATACAGTATATTGTCAAACCTTTAACAACAGCCAGAGTTGTTTTTGTAGTCATATTACAAAAGTGGTTTAGTTGCATGGATTTTAGTTTCTTTGGAAAGAGCTGACTGTCTTGGAGCTCACTGAAGGTCAAAAACAAATTAAAACAAATTTTCTTTGTAAATATAATGTGTATTAGGTGTCACATTCTTTGATTCCCCCCCCCCCCCCCCACCTAGACACAACTTACTTTTAGGAGTATATGTAAGTATGTGTAGCAAGATTGTGAATCTCTCCATACATGTTTGTTTATACAAGATTAAGGTAACATGGTTTCAATACATTTTAAAGTAAAGATTGCGTAAAAAATAAAGATTGTGTATGCTTGGGTCACTTGAGTAACAGAGCAATAAGATTGAATTTAACTGCTTTCAAATCCATTTAACTTACTTTAGCATACAATCCATTTAGCATACAATCCTAGCACGGTGCCTCTCATGCTCCAGGATTGAGTCAGTAAAGACAGTGGCTATAAGAAGAAAAGATACAACAAATATGTTCCATAGCAAGGAGAGTGAAATGAAAATTGGGTCATTGTGTGATCCAGATCAGTGGTTTTCAGCTCTGGTCCTGGAGGACTACTGCCCTCTACATTTTAGTGCTTTGTCATCTCCAAGCACACCTGTTTTAAGTAATCAACTAATTAACAGCCTTTTTTTAATTGAGGTGGGGTGTGGCAGAGCAGGGAAAATGCTAAAATATACAAAGCATTGGTCCTCCAAGAATAAAGTGGAGAACGACTGATCTAGATAGGATGATGCTGGTGCTGCCTTTTTCTTTTTCTGTTCTTTTTAAATTCAGAGATGTCACTATTTAAGCGCTTCGGTGTTCTGAATAAAAACTTTTATGTTTACATTTACGGAATTTGGTAGATGGCCTTATTCAGCATGACTACCAGAAGCGATTTACCTGATTATGCAATGTAATCAACTGTTTACCGATTGAATTCAGTTCATTGAATCAGTGGACCAGTTTTTGGTTAAGATGCACACATCTTAGAACTATTCATGTCAACTTTCAAATGTTAAATTCTCTTAGATTTCTTAAAATATAACATGGTTTCTGCAGAAAATGAAGACCGCTACCATCTTTGCAATATACTTGCTTTTTCTTCTTCTCTTGATTGCATGGGCAGTTGCTGCAATATCTCCACCTACATAAGATTTTTTTTTAAATCATCAAGAAGTTACCAAGCATATCAATACATATACTGTACATATATTAAGCATACATTATATAGTTGGTTGTGACAAATCAGACAGTAAGCTTTAGTGCTATTGAATCAACAATTTAACTATGATTCATGGTTGTACTAAGCTCAGGTTGAGCTTACTGTTTGCATAAAGTTTTTTTGTTCTCCTTTTATGTCTGAGGGGGATAAGGAATTAAAGATTAAAAGTCTGGAAAACTTTAATAAAGGATTTATGATTATGTCATCATAATCATTTAGGACAGATGTCAATATATGCATTGTAATGCACCCAAAAAGTCCAACAATATAATTTAAATTGTGTGCGGCTTTATCTTTCTAACCTCAAAACAGAGGATATTAAAGAATAAATAAATGATTTGAATTGGTAGTTGTACTTTTTGTATTAAATATTTTGTATTTGTTATTACTGTTAGAGCTAATAAATGCTGTATTATTCTGCACCATTTGTTACATTACACGTCATTATTAAGATCATTAAAATAATTTAGTGTTAAATAAATAAATAAAGTGTGTACTGTACATACTATTCACTGTTTACTGAAAGAAAGGCCCTAAAAACATTTTGTAGTTTTGAATCCAAAGTCTGATTGGATTGCAGGAACACTCTATACACTGAGAAAGTGATATATTTGATCTTTTACTGCGCCACAGTGTTATTGAGGTTTGTTGGAATGATCCAGGTTCAGAATTTATTGCACACAAGGTAGATCCAAATCTAACAGAATATCATTAATATTTGTACAGCAGGCTGTCATAGTTAAAGATGAGACCAATTACCACTCAAAATTGTGCTGTATGGGTGTAATCATTGCCAAAATTAGTGTTCAGAATATTCCTGACATTTTGTATTTGCATTTAAACCAAAAGTGACATGGTCTATACAGAACAGATTTTTTTTGTTAACCCTTCCACTAGAAATGCTGGAAAAAAGATGTCAATTCCATCCACATACTATAATAAAAAGGATTGAATATAATCAAGTTGTAGAACTTGACTATATTCAACTCCTGGACCAGACCCCCAGCGAATATTCATTCTTATGCGACTGAGTATTTCAATACAACGACTTTTCGTAATCAAGAAATTATTCAGGTTATCGTTGACAACAATGGCTGTGTAGAAGTATTCGTTTGGTGATATTTTGTTTAGTGGTTGTTTCTTTTTACAAAGAACAGAAAGGTTTGTTGGAAAAGCAGCCATCCTTTTTTTTAAATCACTTTTAAGTTTAAAACAGGATTTTTTTTTAGCTAACAGGGTCCCAGTTCCTGAATTTGACATACAAACCCATACAGAAAAACATTTTCCTGTTGGTTGTTTGTTTCTTTGTTGCTGTTTTGTTAGATTTTGTTTTCTTTTCCCTCCCCTTTCTCTTTGTATCCATATTTACATTCATTTAGTAACAAATTACCTCTTCAATCTGAATTATATGTTTGGCTGTACATCTTCTTTGCATATTACATAACCGTATACAATGATTGGTGGTCATAGTTACTTGGTCATATTCATTAACCAATTTATATTCTAGTTTCATATTCCAACAAGCTGAGAGTTAGGTCTGTGATTTTAGTCACTAACTCACTTTCACTCGTTTTATATACTGCATATCCTGTTCAGGGTTACGGATGGCCTAAAGCCAGGGGGCACTAGGCGGGATGCACCCTTGATAGGGTGCCTGTCTATTGCAGGGCACAAGCGCACACACAAACACTCACACACTACAGGTGATTTGGAAACCGAATTAGCCTCAGCTGCATGTCTTTGGACTGTTTGAGGAAACCAGAGCACCTGAAGGAAAACTACATACAACAGCCCCAAAGGCGTGGGAATTGAACCCTCAACCCTAGAGGTGCAAGGCCACGGTGCCGCCTTCTCCTCGCCCTCTTATATTTGTTTTATCTGTACTTTACACTACTTTGTGTGCTGTTTCATTCACTTTTTTATTTTTCATTTTCTTTCATTTATTTGTTCTGTTTTTATTCGTAATGCACATTACATTTGGTGTGTGAGAGGCACAATATAAACAAATACAAATGCCTTGTGTTTTTCAAAATAACAAATCCATTTTAGCTGAATAACTTGTGTAGTTAAATAAAATATTACTGAAGCTTGCATTTTTTAAATTACATTAATTAGTGAGTTTTCATTAAAACTACTAGACATGCATGTTCCTAACAGTTTTTATACTTTTTATAGGTAAAATCTGATAGTTAAGTTATATATTACACAGTACTGCCATCTACTGTGAAGTTATAAGCCATTATTATAATTGCTTTCTGTTACTTCAATTAGCGAAGCGAGATGACATGAAAAATGTAACAAAACTTTATTTTGCAGTTGTATATTTACAGTTTTTTTCTTTCCCCTTTCTCCAGAATGACTGTTCTAGACAATGGAAGTCTGCGAATATCCAGTGCCATGAAATCAGATGCTGGTCTCTACACATGTGTGGCACGCAACCAGTTCGGCATAGCAAGCAGCTCAGGGACGCTGATGGTGAAAGGTTTGATGCATACAAATACACTTATAAGATAACTATCCTCTGTGCCATTATTTTTAAGTTGTTTTTCTTGCTACCAGTCTTGCCTTCTGCTCCTCTTTGTGTTATAGCATAAATTACAAAATAGAATACTTCCACACTATGAGCTTAGTTTCCAAGATCAAAAATATTTTATCTAATTAGAAAGAGGTTGTTTGGAGCAAACTCAGCATGGCTAGCAAATTTTTGCATATTAGGAAAGTGTTTTAATTCCTAATGAGACAAGAATGGAATATACTGTTACAATCACAGCATGTGGGAGCCTCAAGGACCCCGAATCTGATTCCTGCCATGTCTTCAGACATTTATTATGCAGTATTAAATATGAATGAAAGTGCTTTGCACAATGTGTGTTATTAATTGGAGGAGGAGAGAAGGAGTTTCAGGAAGTTACTATTGTACCGGTTGAAAGAACCTTAATGCACTATAATTATCCTATAACCTTAAGTCTAATGACACCAGTCACAGATACCTTCCTTTATTACTCATTTCTCATGCCTTCTGTACTTAAAAATCCAGTTAACTAAGAATACTTCAAATATAAACTCTATTTATATTAGAGAAATTTTTTTTTTTTTTTTTTTTTTTTACAATTGCACAGTAAACTTTGCAAAAATCTATTAGTGTTGCTTTGTGCTAACACTAAACATGTAGTCACTGAGTTATTCATTTCAGGTATGACAAAAGAGAAAATAGAGAGTGTGAGCAATATTGACTAAAACACTAAATAGAATGATTACCTTGCCATACATGTCAGTGTAAGTGATGTAATTTTGGTGGCAGTATGCCCTCTCTCTTAGTCTCAATGACAGATAATTGGTTAGCAATGATTCAGGTGAACAGATTCACTCAATAAAGGTACTAATAAGAAGGGTTGACTTAAATACATAAAAGTACAAATTTATATTTAAAAAAAAAAGTGTTTTAAAAAGACTTTCAGCCACACCAAAATACAAAAATAAATGAGTATACTGTATATCTATTCACCCAAAGGATCAGTTTCATTGTTTTTACATTCCTGGTTACCACTTTGATTGGTTATGTTGGACTTTTTCTCCACCTTATCAGGTCACTTATTCTTTTTACATTTTAATGTAAAAAGAATAAGTGACCTGATAAGGTGGTTCTTTAAGAGTTATACATTTTAACTGCTTTTTTCAGAAGTATTCATTCATTCTTTCATTCATTCATTTGTGATCAATACTGTGGTTTCATGTTTAGCAAATGCTTTTGGTAGCCGTCAGAAAGCTTCTAGCAGAATGCTTATTGAATATAAAAAAAAAAAGATCTTCTTGGCAGTGTAGTTCAATTAAATTTGTTGGTTTACTGGCATGAACTTAACTACTAAGCAGAGTCTAGACATTGTGAGGTAGGTTTGATGCTCTAAAAGCTTAGTTAGCTCCACTACCAGGTTTGATGTGTGTTCGGGGTCATTGTCCTGTTGGAACACTCAATTTTTGTCCAAGGTTATGCTGAAAGAAATGGAGGTACTCATTCTTTATTATTCCCTTCAATTTAAACAATGCTGTAGTTCCACAGACGGCAAAACAGCCCCAAAGGATGATGCAGTGTTCTTTGGGGTGAATGCCTCATTTTTATATCTCTAACCATACCTCTGATCAACAACTTTAGGTCTGTCTGTCTATTAACTTGGTACTGTTGAATCCTCAAACTGTATTGATCCAAAGGTGTTCTTTTTCTGTAACCATACTGCTGAATTGTTTTCCCTATTACCTTAAAGGGATGGAAAAAGAGAAGCGTACTGTTTTTACACTGCTTGGGCAAAAGGGTCACCATTTGGATTTAAATAAGGCTTTAATTGAGGACTTCCATAAAATTATGTATGATTCAGCTGTAAGCAATTTTTAATCCTAACTAGTGCAGTGAATAATTTCTCATTTGTTCAACAGCCATGTCTGTAGGCATATACTGTGGTGGAAAATGTTGTGCTTCAGAAGGGTAAAAATATTTTCCTGCGTCAAGCAAGGAAAAGATTGCTTAAATTGCATAAATTTCTGGTATTGGGTTATGAACTGTCCAACACATTATCCTGGAAAACCTGGAAATATAGCAAACTGTCAACTTCATGGAAGAAAAAAGGAATGAATAAAATACTTGGTAAAGTTGCATCATAAAAATTTGACAGTATGAATCACTGCTATGTTTAATAGTGAAAGTAAGAACATTTCTACACTCACAATGCAATGATGATTTGGGATTAGGCTGCTCTTTGTCAGATCTCTGATGTTGCATGTGCGATGCGGTTTTCTTTTATCCTTTGTGAGGCTTTATGTCCTATCAGTAGCGTTTGAGTCATGCTGTGGCTTGATTTGACACCTGCCTTTGTATGAATCTTCATGATCCGTGGTGCTGGGTAAACAGGCTCAACTCATGGTTGTTTAGAGACCTTTCTTTGAATGGTTAAATAATTTTATCCAAGTCAGAGAGTTTGACCATAGCAGTATTGTAATGCACTGACTTTCATTCCTTTATTTATCTTTTTATTTTAATAGTTTTTCTAAAGTACTTTGTTTGATCTGTAATGTGCAATTTTGTTTGTGTCGTCGTGTAAAATAAAATAATACTTGGGGGGAAAGTACTCACTGATTGGTGGGTTTTTGCATTGAGATGCTTCCCAGAAATGTCTTTTAACAACAATAGAATAGGTGCAAATCTTCAGCGAAGCGGGGGCGAGCTGCTGCTGTGATGCTTCAGAAATATGCAGAACACCTGGTGGAAATAAGGGGTTAGAAGCGAAGTGCATGAAGCCATCATGTAGCTTGAAGAGCCCACTGTACAAGCCTCTGGGGGCAGTCTATATGGTGTTTCTTCAACTGATCAGGTCTAGGCTCTGAAATGTTGTATGGCAATACAGTGGTCACCTGATTGCTTATCTGTACTGATTGCACTGAATGACCAGGTTATACCATTATTGGGTGATGTGATTTTTTTTTCCTCTTCCCTTGATGGTCCAACCATATTTCAGGATGACAATGCCAACATTCATTTATTCATTTTTGACAGAGCATGACCTTAATCCCATTTAAAGTATTTGTGATGTGCTGGAGACGAGTGCCTTGAATCTTCCATCTTCAATATAAAATCTTGGACATCTCTGGGTGTTGTGACATAGCATAAGGTTGATGACCTTCGTGGTGGTCCAACAAAATATTGCTGTGTGAGTTTATTGCCAGGCATAATAGCCGCTATAGTCCAGTAACATGAACGGACTTGTTTCACAGCATAGAACAACATTTTATGTAACTAGTAACCAGTGTTGGGGGACGTTACTTTTTAAAGTAACTAATTACATTACAAAATTTAAAAAGTAAATTTTAAAAGTAATCAGTTACATTACAGCGTTACTTTCTGATAAACATAACTAGTTAAATTACTTTTCCATTGCAGAAAATGTAAACTCTTCATGCATGCTCATGATTCCTCATGCATGTTGTTTTAGTCAAGACCGTTATAATTATTTTACCATCATCACTCTGCGAAGTTTGGCCCATAATCAGTTAACTACTAACACCCCTATCGCACCTCTGTGGTTTCGCACGGTGGCTGTGACGGTTCATCATGATTCAGCGTGAGTTTTGGCGCTGTGATTAGGTTTCCATCTTTCCGCGCCTCGGACCTCGCATAGTCAAACTGCATAGGTGAGATAGGGGTATAACAGCAGGAATAACAGAGGGGCGCGGGTTATCGGGGGCGGGGCTTGTAGGACAACTTTCCCACACACACACACACACACACACACACTAACGGATTGGGAATGGCTGCTGTCTGGCTCACGGATTACAGAAATTGTCTGAATAATGGATTACATTTTTGAAAAAATAACAAAATAACTAATTTAACTACTTAAATGGCGGACCTAACGCGTTAGATTACTCGTTAAATCAAAAAAGTAATCCAAGTACTCTAACGCGTTTCTTTCTAACTCGTTACTTTGTAACACGTTATACCCACCACTGCTAGTTACAGTTAAAACTAAGTCAATCTATGGTTAATCACAAACATAAGTGATGGCAGTTTGCTATATTTCAAAATGAATGGAACAATCAACTCCATACCACGTTGTTTTTCTCTCTCTCTCTTTAACAGCACTAAGGAATTTATTGCATAAAAAGTCCTGGTTATATCCACATTATTCATTGTCCTGTTTCTAGAAATTTTATTTAGCATGTAAACTGAATATTGTTTACAGTAATCATGGTCAGTTCAGACTGACATGCTAATCACATGCTGATATGACATACACAAACACAGGCCAACTAGATCAAAATGACTACAAAGCAATTAAATCAAGGAGAAATACACAGTCAATACCTCTTCAACTGGTATACAGCCAGGAAGGCAGCGAATTGGGTACATGCAGACAGCCCTGCAAGACCCAGAAAATACAGCTGGCTTAAGGCCTTTAACAGATGCAGGAAGTTTCAACAAGCAAACAAATAAGTAAGACTGTAACACAAGACAGCTGGAAGAAACTAGACCAAACAGTGCACAGAAAGGTCAAGAATGAGGAAAATAGAAGTAAAACAGGCCGAATATATAATAGATCACGTACAATAGATAATATATTATATAATAGATATTATATTATGAGAACAAATATAAATATGAAAATTGCTTCTGCTATAGGTACATAATATAAAATAACGTAATTACTCACTCATCTCTGTTTATTGGTCCATTCCTCTCAATTTGCTTTCTTTTGCCATTACTTCACCATTTTATACCTAAAACTCATATTAGGAGACTCTCATGCAGAGAACATGCAGTGTGTTTGGAAATAACAAAGTGAAGATCGTATCAATCTACAACCGAATATGGAGGTGTTTCTTTTCCTGAATTGAGACAATAATCTTTAAATTTTAAACGTATAATAACATGGGACAGTCTAGCCCCAGCCATTGCTTTTTCATCATTTATTTTGAGTGTTATTGCATCCTTGGCTGTTCTACAAATACTTCCTTATATTATCTAGTTCCTCTCTGTCAGTATCAATAATGCAGAGGCAACACGATGGGCTAATTTACATATGCAATTTCATTTAGGATGTTCAGCTGTGGTGTGTGTATATCAAAGCAATTGGTGGCCCTTATGGGACATGACAGCATATATTTAAATTGACTGTTGCTGTACAAGCACTGAAAATACCTGTCACATCAGATTCTTCCTCACTAAGTGTGTGTAAATGCATATACATACACAGATGTACACACACCCCAACAATGACAGCAACGTGATTCAACTCATCAGCCATTGGTGTCCCAATTATCCCAATGCTAAAAGGAAATTAACCAGATTCATTAGTCTTAATTAGAAATAGATTTTTTTTAGACAAGAAATGAACAGAGGAGCAAATCACATGAATGCAGTTCTGGCCTTTCATATAAAAGCCTGTCAATCTTTGTGATTCCTCAACCTTGAGTCTCACACATGACCACAGTCAGTTCCAAACAACTTAATGGTAAATTACTCAATCTAGTAAAAGCCTTGGTAAGCATCACAATTAAATAACCCTTTCTCAAGTTAATGTCCAGGTTTTTCTCCCGAACAGCAATTCTTGGGCAATTGAATTGGATTAGGTTTGTGATTATTGCATTTTCACTGAAGAAAGTTTAGAATTGATAGGAGCATCATGTTTTATGGCTTGCTCTATTTTAATTCAGTTCAGTTACCCCATAGATCTTCTGAAGCCAATTAACTGAGCTAGGTCCTTTTGGCACTTTTACTCTGGTGTAACTTTGGTGTTGAATGGGAAATTAAAGTCATTACTTGTAAAGGTCAATATATACAAGTGAGATTGGAAAAATTTATAAGGGTGGGCTAAATTCTAGTGATATAACAAGCTCAATGTCCCAGCATGCAGCGTGCAGGTATGCTGTCCATCTCGCCTGTATACTATCAGAAGCTGACTGTTAGCTAGTCAGATGTTATGCATGCTCACAGTCTTTGTGTGGTGCATGATATTGGGAGAGCAGGTTGTTGAGCCATGTTGGTAATGTCTAGTACAAAAAATATGATGATCAAGCTAAAATAAATAAAACTGGAGGTCTTGTTGACAATGACAGACTCAAATTCTTATAGAACAAAAAGAAGAACTTTAAATGATATAATGTATTCCTGAACTCCAGAGGGAAATAAAGCCATGAAAAACACAGAAAATGAATAAACCAATTGGTAAGACTACAAGTGCCAAAGGGAAATATGGATAATAGCTCTGGGTATATGGATAAAAACAAGCTGTTATTGAAACAATGATATGGCAGATAGAAAAGGTTCTGGTAGTTATTACTGGAATCATGTCAGTTTACCTACTGTAGTTATGAATGACTTGGTAGCTACAGTAAGTTGAAGTCAAAAACGTTTAAATATGTACATGCAAGTAAGAAAATACACAATATTTAAATGTGAATGATTATCAATGACTTTATTACTTTTCAAAGTTTTCAGTTCCCAATTTAGAGCATATGTATGACTACCAGCCAAGTACCATATGGGCTTTAAATGTCAAAAGTATGGATACAGCAGCAGAAAATAAAGGCAAATTCTGAGCTTACAAAGATGATCATGATAATGCCAAATGAGGAAGAATAGTGTTGCAACTGTGGAGGACAGCACAGACCTGAGTATGTCGGGATGGCAGGTAAATAATAAGATATACTCCGATTTCAAAAACGGTGCACAAACAACATGGATGACCCAAGCCTTAAAAGGAGGGAAGCGAGTTTGGAGTTTTAGGTACAACTGTTCCTGGTATTAAGCCACTCCTGACCCAAAGTCAAAGTCAGACTGAACCAGAGACAAAAGTCAAAAGCATCTTACCTGCGTTAAACAGAAAAAGAACTAGACTAACCCTGGGTAGACAGTTCTCTTTTCAGATCAACGTAAATGTAACATATGGCAGTTTTACTTTTTCTATTAAATTACAAAAGAAAATTAAGATTTTCATGATATTCTTTTTTTTATTTTTTTATGCAAAATATCAGGTCTCTGAAGCATATGACAGGAATCACAGGGAACCTTGATTACACACAATAACAAACCCGATCACAGCTTGGGGCAATTTTACAGTTCGCTCATTGGCATGTTTTGGGACATGGGAGGAATCCAAAGAACTCGAAGGAAACCCTTCATGGAAATGGCAAAGACATGCAATCCTCTACACATATAATAAACCAGTAACTCAAACTCAAGTTCAATATTATGTTCCAGTTAATAAGACAGAAATAATTACATTTAAAGGAAGTAGAGAGATAGTTGGCAATTGAGATTGCGAATGTTGTTGATAAAATTAAATTAAATCAAGCAGCACAGACCACTTGTGAGATATTATAATGCTATTATACATTCTATAGTGAAACGCAATAGGGACAAGAAAAACCACTTACAAACCGATACGATATTATTACTATACATAGGTGTCGATTTGATTTATATTGCAATTTTGTATTTATATCCTGATGTCGCTGTTAAAGTTACTTTCTATATTGTTACAATTTTAAGACCTTGAACCTTTTTAAAAAAGTTGCTCATAACACCAAAGTTTTATAGCTTAGCTTTATTCAACAACTTCACAACTGAAATAAACTTGATTAAATAAAGTTACCTTATTCATAATAACATTAGTCTTCTCACTTATAATTAGTGCTGTCAATCGATTTAAAATGTGACTCTAGTTAAATCTAGTTAATAACAATCATAGATTGTCATGTGATTAATCAGAATTTAAATAATCTGAGGCTTTGGTAAGGATGGATCTATGCTTTTCATGTGGTTTTAGCTTTGAGGCATAGATTAACCTTTTTTTGTGCCTATTTAGCTCCTAAAAATTATATTTGTGTAGATATAACTGTTCATTCGGAGTGGCAAATGAAACATGTATACTGTTGAGTGATTTAAGTTAAAATGTGACCTAAATTTCATGGGCTGTTTGTTTTTAACCGCTAAAAAGGGTGTTTTTTTAGCAGTTTGTTGCATTTGGTGCTTCCTTATAACCACAGTAACAAAAGCAGCACTAGGGAACTGTCACAGATATACAGTAGAGTAACATCCGCTTCTGCAAAGGAGCATGGCGGGGCATGGTTTGGCAGTAGTGGGGTCTGTCTCAGTAGCAGTAGCTCATTTACATAGATACTGAACTGGTGCCTTTCTAATGAGTGAAACAGAAGGAATTTGAGATACAAAATACCCATTCTGTAAGGGGTACTTCAGTTAGAATATTAAGACACACTTTGGAAGAACTCTATGACCTATGATACAGTAGCTTGTTAAAAAATAGCAAAATGTGTATAATAAAATAGTAATTAGTAATTACAATTAATGTATTCTGATATGGTTAATGTTTTTATTCCTAAATCTTGGAACAGCAGGAATTTATATGATGGCCATAATACATATTCGAACATTGATATTCATTCCGTAACATACCAACCTACTAAAGGTTTAGGCATTTTCGTCATACAAGCTAATATTTTGTTGGACTGTCTTTAGCTTAGATTAGCACGTTCTCAGTGTCTTTGCTATAGCCACCTTTTTTTGATCATTTTTTTCCACCTATTGCTTTATTTATGTATTTATTTTATTATTTATTTTATTATTTAGCACACTGTCCTTGTTTGCTTGAGTAGTGGGACTTTTTACATATTACAGTTATGCAGAGTTATTTGAAAATACATTTCCAATTTTTCATCGATTTCATGCTTTTTGACCTTCAACCTAAACTAAGATGAAACATTATAGAAAGACCATTTTTTTAATTTTAACTGAAAAAGAGTATAATAATTCCACAAATGCTTTGCTTCTTACCCTGTCATGCCTATCATGCTAGACTATGGTAAATCAGTCCACATGACCGTTTCCTTTCTCAAGTCCGATCTTCATGCTTCATAGCAAATCTAAGCCATTTTTTAAGATAAGCCTCACTAACAATTGGTTTTCTAAAGGCCGCACTGCAGTTTTGTCTCCAACTCTGAGTTCATGTCACATTGTGCATGTGAAAAAGCTCTTACTTCAATTAGTGGACATGGCTGTGATTTCTACTGTTGATACAAATTTACGAAGAACTTAAGTGATTTCTAATTTACATTTAGGCATTTGGCAGACGCTCCTATCCAGAGCAAATTACAAAAGTGCTTTGAAGTTTCCGTAATTGGATCGGGTCCCTCTAATCATAGTTATTTCCATTTTCACAAATTTGATAGCTCAGCACTATCCTTCTAGGATTTAATACATTGGACAGTTCTTAACCCAATTCCAGTAATTTCATCAGTTTCATCAGTTATTTTTATTGAAGATGCAGGACAATAATTTGACCCTTCTGCAATCTTTTCCATGATCAGGGTATATATTGGTTGGTATTATGTCCAATAATAACAATAATATTTTATTAGGAATAAAGCAATTAATATAGGAATATATGATATTTTAAATAAAAATAATGACCTGCCAATCAATGTGTTGAGATGAACTTGTGGAGCATTTTTATGGCTTGTATGGTTTATGGCTTGTAAACATTCTCCTGGCATCATTTCTATTTGTCATGATTATGGTGTTTTCTTTTTTCTGCTGTCACTTGCAGCTTTTGAGCTTTTGCCCTCTGATAAAGTAGTTCAATCTGTTCCTCTTATCTGAGCTGCCCACAGTGAACAACAAAAGATACTTCCGCTCTCTTTGATTCCTCCTAGTGTAATAACACCCTGTAACAGTGATGGCTTGTAGTCAAATTATCATGAAGCAGGCTGGCAAAATGGTCAGCTTTAAAAATCAGAGGTTAACCATAGAGTCACAAATGGTAGGGGAATTGGGTAATGAGACCATGTGTGCCATAGTTGGCTCAGCAGCTCAGATTGGCATGAGAAGGTAATGCCAGAAGTCATCTGTCCATGCAGATTATGTCCCTGGACCAGAAATCTGGACCAGAAACAAAAGTGTCGAGGGAAGCCAAGTCCTCTGACTTGACTAGTGTAACAAATATTTTCAGTAGAAAAGAAATTACAAAGTAGAGATGAAAAGCCACTAGGACAGGAAAAGATGGATCACCTACTGGTGAACTTCAGCAACATTCTCCCTTGTCCTTTTTGATGTGTATTCTTCTTTTCCTGGGCAATGGCTACACATCCATCTTTAAGAAGTGACAGTCGAACAGTGGACTTCACTGCAGTGTCACCTATTATGCTGTTGTGACAGACAGTTGGAGTGAGCTTTCGGCCTCAAAATAAAACTAGTGATGCTTCCTCATTGTGTTGGTCACAAAACACTGATAGCCCATTCCTGATAATGTCGCCTTTACCATCTCATATCAGGAGAAAAAAAGAGATTGAGTGAGATTGTTTCATTATGTCGGAGACCTATAATAGAAGACGAATCTTCAACCCTAGATTGAAAGCCTGATTCTGGCTGTGCAAATTTAGGCTTGTCTCAGGGGCATTGTCTGCCATGCATAATTTATTCCAGGTGAAATTTTGTTCAAACATGCACACAGCACCCTCATGAGGTAGAAATAGTTTTTACTACAGAATAAATGTATGTATGTTTTGTATTTTTAAATCATCATTCACAAACAATCTCTTGCCTTGTCCCTTGGTTAAGAAAGCTCACCCTTCTAGACCTGGTGGGTTTTATAAATTGTGAGTGGTACTTTTCAGGGAAGCTATGACTCTGACATGCAGCTTCTGTCCATTGTCTCACTGATTACTTTGCAGTAGGCTCATTAGCACTGTCTTTGTTATACTTGACACTGAGTAGTGAGCCCTTTTATATATTGCAGCTGTGGAGAATAACTCAAAAGTGCATTTCTCATTTGTCATTGATTTCATGCTTTTTTATACCTTCAACTTGAACTCCTGAAAATATATGGAAATACTATTTCAGGAAAAAAAAGTACTCCACAAAGACTTTACTGCATACCTTTCACAAACCTGTGCATTTCAAATTATTTGCAACTATGTTCACCACAAAAAGAAAAAAATAAATGGCTTGCAAAATAATACGAATATAATAATATATATAATAAGAATATATTGTTTCTATGTACATGATGATTTTGCATACATGTAAGAATTTAAGTAACTGTACATAAAGTCCACCAGCAAGTTGTAATATTAACAAAAAGAGAGAATGAAAGTACATGAGCATATCAGTGCAATTAGGTTGACAACTTAAGAGACTGATTTAGGTGCATTGATGGGATCTTAAGAGAGTATTATTATGGTTACTAAATATAGAATAGAACAGAATGTATATGACCTTATTTATAGTGGTGATGTCAGAGAAGGTGATTCGTTTCCTGACACAGAGCAGAGTTATTGTAAAGTCTAATTGCAGTCAGCAGGAAAGACATCCTGTATTAGCATTCTTCGTCACAGCAGAGCTTAAGTATTCCCTTGCTGAAAGGGCTCCACTTTTTATCCAATAGGTTGTGGAGGGGATATGAGGTGTTCCCATGATGGTTAACAGTTTGTGTAGCATCCTTCACTCCACTACCAATTTCAAAACACTCCAGCGGAGTCCCTAATATTGAGCAAGTCATATTGATAATTTTGTTGATTTTCCTGATGTCACTGCTTCTGATGCTGCTGCCTCAACAAATAGCAGCAAAAAATATTGCACTTGCAACAATAGACTGATCAATCTGTTGTCAATGTGAACTCCAAGGTATCTGTAGCTTTCCACCAGCTCCACACCTCCTCAGTGTAGACTGTGTTGGTGTAGTCCTGTTCCTCCTGAGGTCCACAACCATCTCGTAGGTCTTGGCCACATTCAGGACCAGGTGGTTGCTCTTGCACCAGTCCAAAAAAACTGTCCACCTGGCCTCTGTATTCTTCTTCCCGTCCACCATTAACACATTCCATAACTGCAGAGTTATCAGAAAATTTCTGCAGATAACAGAATTCAGAGTTGTACTGTAAGTCTTTTCGTTGTGCCTTTTTCACCAGGTGTACATTGCAGGTCCATATTAGCTGTTAAGACACAGCAACTTCAAGAAATTTTTAAGATATATTTTTTTCCATAGACAATTGGACAGCTAAAAAGCTCATGGAATTGTTTCTAATCAATTGGCATGTACCTTCTGCACTTCACACCAGGTCACACAAGGCCCAGCTAAGGCTTTAGGCAGAGGCAGAGTTGCAACAGAAAATGCTGGTAAAATTCTACATGATGATCATCAAAATTCAGCCCAATTCTATGGAATGCCAGCTGCACAGCTGCCATTCAAGAGGACTTGCATTGCATGGTGAAGGCTGCTTAATGCATTGTTGGGACATAAGGCCTGAGTTTGGACACTGTGTAAGCTTTCTGATTAAGAAAGAAGGCTAACAGCGTTAAAAGAGACAACATACATCCCGACAACTCCCTGTTTGAACCGCTACCCTCAGACATACAATTCAGGTCAATAAGATCTTGTTCTAATAGGCAAAGGATCAGCTTATTTTCCAAAGCTGTAGCCTCCATCACATCCATATACACATACAACCATCTAATATCTAACATCTCTTTAAATATGTAAGTTTGTAAAGTCAAGTGCATATCACAACATCCATTACGTCCCTCACTTTCGAACAACTGTTGTAAATATGTAGATTTATAAAGTTTATTGCACATCACAAAATGCTACTCTTTATAACTTTATTTACATTCTTATTTGTCTCATTATTTATTGCATTGCTTGTACATATTTTTTGCACAGTTAATTCCTTCTTTTCTGGTCTTTTATAAGAGAGATGCCATGCTAAATTTTATTGTATTCAGTATAATGACATTCTTATCTTGTCTTCTTAAACAGAATTCTGAACTCTGCTTGAATGTTACAGAGGCCACGATAATCACTACTCTTCCCTCAACATTGGATGTTACAGTGGGTGAGAGCATTGTTTTGCCCTGTCAGGTGACCCATGACCCCTCACTGGAGATCAAGTTTACGTGGTTCTTCAACGAGCAGCTTATCCATTTTGGAAACCATGGAGTATACTTTGAAAAAGTTGGTAGTGTAAGTATTGACACATTCTGTATATCACTTGATTAGTATTTGTGCCTTTTATTAATGTTACAAGAGGCAATACATTGTTCTACACAGAACTGGCCTCTAAATCCTACATATACTGAACTTATCATTTATTATTATCATTTATAATTGGAAGAATAGCTATAATTTAACTACACGGGCTGACCAAAAAGTCACACACTTTAATGTTTTGTTTGACTGCCTTTAGCTTGGATTATGATATGTAATGTGGTGGCACATGTCTGAAAATTAATCCCAGGAACACTGTTTCAATTTGACACATTGACACATAATTGATGGGATTAAATTAGTATATCCAGGTAGTCAGCTGACATTATTTTATTGCCACATAATGTTGCTGAGTGTAGACTCGACCAAATGAAGCAGATCATAACACTACGCGACTACGCAAAATGGGCACATCACATTATGCACTTCCATTCTTATCAGTGGTGAGTGAAGTACACATATTGTATACTTGAGTAAGAGTAAAAAATACCCTAGAGAAATTATTAATCCAGTAAAAGTAATCCTTTATTTCCATTTCCACTTGAGTAAAAGTACAAAAGAACGTACCTTCAAAAGTGATGTTGTTGTAGTAGTAGATTTATTGTGGCTCTAATGTTATTATTCCAATTGTGATTGGACTCTTGCTTGATATACTTACTGAAAAGGCTGTTATGTCACCACATGAAATATGATTAAACTAAGGTAAAACAACAAGCTAGGTAATGGAAACATGGTGCTGTTACCGCAAATGGTGTGCTTTCAAATAATTTTTTCCACCCATACGTAAGTAAAAATGCACAATGTAGTGGAGTAGAAATTACGATATATACAGTAACTTTATAATGTAGTGGAGTAAAAGTAATAAATTCTTCAAAATGGAAGTGCATATTTAAAAAAAATTATCTTGTTACTGTCCACCACTGCTTCTTACCCTGATGTGTCTATTTCCTTGGTTTTATGACCCATGGGGGTCTATTTATTTTCTCAATTGTGTATAAAGCATCAGATACCCGATATTGCTAAAAAAAATTGGTAGTTACCTGACCAGCACATCCATATGTGCTTTTTGAATATCCAATTTCAAATTTAGTCTCCTTTGCTGTTATTATGACTGGCACTCATCTCTAAAGACTTTACACTAGATTTTATAATTTAGCTATAAGGATTTCCCATTCAGGCAGAAGCACATTAGTGAGGTAATATGTTATATTTAGTGAGGTTAAGGTCAGGGTTTTGTGCAGGTCATTTGAGATCTTCCCACCCCACTTTGGCAGAACATGTCTTCAAGGACTTTACTTTGTGCACAGCGCATTGTCATGCTGAAGCATTGGCTACACTTTTAGTTCTAATGAAGTGAAATTGCAATGCTACAGCACATAAAGTCACCCTGTACAATTGTTTGGGGAAGGCCCAAAAAAGTGATAATCAGGTGTCCACATATTTTGGCCATGTAGATTTTAGCCGTATGATTCTTACCAATGAGTCGTTACTAGTACAATAGCTTGAGTATAGTTTACTTTTAAATTGTGCGTTATCATATGCTTAATCTTCAAGGTGTAATATACTAGGTAAGCAGAAGAAGTTTCACGCACAACTTAATTGGAAAATAATCAAGTTGTAAATGTGCTATGCAGCTGAAGGCTGTAAAATATTTTTATTCATGCATGGGAGTCATTATCAGCTCATCTCTGTACCTGACTTTTAAGCTGGCAGACTCAGTCCTTAGAGTAATAGGGTTTAATAAGTTATCACTGTTACTTAATTAGATTCACAAGAAGCTCATTTTAGCGGAGTCTATTTATATATCACTGGCTAAGATAAATCTTTCTGATTGTTCTGTGTATCTGAACATTTGTTTCCATGTGCTTGTCTGTGTGTCTGCTACAAGATATTTTTCAACGAACACAGAGGTTTCGTTTAAATTGCCTGCACTACAGTGACCTCTGCACTTTTCTCTATGTTAAATGTAGGTAAATGTATAGCATCAAGTGGTAAAATACACCATGTTGACTACTCAAGATTCATGCAGTGGACTTGTAATGAGCTCACCATGATGGCCAATTATTATACGGTAGTCAGCAAATAAATCTACATAGGTTTCTGTTAACATACTGGGACATAACATTAGTGTGAATATATGCATGATATAAAAAATGGCATTGCACATGTAAAATATAGACAACCACTTTTTTTTCTGTGAAGGTGCAGAAAAGAAAATTTCCTTCTTTTGGACTACATCTCTTTTTTTTTACTGAGTTGAATAATGTCACACTTCTTTTGTCAACAAAACCTCCAACTGCTCAAGGTTGCTTGGGTATTCCCTTGTTCATAACTTCTCAACAGCATCCTGTACATCTTAGAAATTTCATTATAGTCAGGCTTGCTATGCCTTTATCAATACTTTTCCAGAGTAAAGACATACTACCCAAAGTACCTCTTTCTAATTACTTGCTGTTACCTTCATTCTTGGGAATACCAGTGGCATCAGACCGCAGTGTTAATTTTTAAAGACGCTCTTGAGCTCAAGTACCTAGAGTCATTTATCTTTTGTACTGCAGATAGCTTTTTCATTTTGGAAATGACAAATGTAGGGTTCTGCCCCTGCAGCAGATATAGATGTTTAAATTCTGTGATGGTAAAATATCATTACCATTAGATGTTGTAAGAGGAATATGGGGAAAAAATATAAAAAGGGGAAAAAGTTTTAAAATGAGATAATGTTACATTAAGGGCTTTTCATGCACTAAAGAAGAGCTTTGCTACTGCTGGCAGGCAAGCCTCATTTATGGCTCTTTTTACTCGGAAAGTACCAGAGAAAATTGTGATCTTGGAAATTGAGAGCTTCTAGCAGCTATAGAGGAGTTGCAGAAGTGCAGAAAGCAGAATTCTATTACCCTTTTTCATAGAAATCTTATTTTTTAAACTCATTAGTAGCGTTGCTGCCTTATACATTTAGGGCCCACTGTAAATCTTTGGGGCGCTATCTGTGCAAAGTTCTTTCAGCCTGGTCTCCCATATCCCACAATATGCCACTTGGTGAACTTAATACTGTAAAGTGCCCCAAGATTTGAATGAGTATGTAAATATTATAACAGGTTTAACGCATGGGCGGCACTACAAACATAGACACAAGGCGAGGTATTACGAGAAATGGGCAATTTATTTTGAAAATGGGGGAAGAAAAGGGTTTAAGGAGGAAGGAAGAAAAGACAGGGAAGGAAAGTATTGAAGGTGTGTACATGCAGATCTGTGGCAAAAAATCACATACCAAAAACATCACATGCCAAACCAGAACAGAATAAGTTTAAGTACTGTATTAGTGAAAGTTACATACATAGAATTCCTAGTCCCCTTTTGTTTCTATTTTCTTTTTTGTGGGAAGAGCCTGATTGGAGGCACAAATCATGGCTATCATGTTTATGTGGCTTTTTATGTTAGAATTTTAACACTGGCTGAATATAATACAAGTTTCTCTGAATATGTACACTCACTCAATCCTGGAGAAGTCATGAATAAGAAAAAAGTATGCACACCCAGTTTAATGTACTATTGATTATTTAAAGGAAGCCCAGTCACTTAGTGTAACATCAAGTGTACTTTTGAGCATTAGTTTAATGAAAATATTAATATATTCTTTGAAATGTCACAAATGCACACTCCACTGACTACTTTCTCCATTGTCCTCCTTTGTTGAATCAAAATCCATTTTTTACCCTAATGTGTGCACGGATGTGAATTTTTTCAGATGTGAAATGTTCTTCAGATCAGACCTGAGTCACTTTCATACAGTATGTGGTCCTAGATTGGATATACACTGTCTGGACAAAAAAAGTCCTTTACCTTTAGCCACCTTTAGCTTTGATTACAGTGCACAGTGTGGTGACAAATTCATGTGTAGAAATGATCCCTCGTTTCACGAACCACACTTTCACAATTTAAATTCTGGAATATGCCTTATAGTGAAGAAAAAGTTTATAGATATGTTACCCAGGTCATTCAGTGCATTCAGGTAGTCAGCTGAATTTTTTCTTGTCACATAACTTTGCTGAGATTAGACCTGACCAACAGAAGCAACCCCAGATCATTACACTGCCTCCAGAGGCTTGAACAGTGACTGCTTGAGGGGTGCATCGCTTCATGTGCTTCATACTGTGACGTGTACTCTGGAAAAGGGACCAATCTGGACCCTATCATTCCAACCTGATCAATCGAGTCAATCAGACCATGTGACCTTTTTCTATTGCTCCAAAGTCCAATATTTATGATCCCTAGCAAATTTAATTGTTTTACCTAATTAGTCACATGGACTGTGTTTCTTCCAGCTTTGCCTTGTGAGATTCATCATCATGGCTCTGACCAAGGACTATAATAGGCATTTAAAGAACTCTGAGCGAACTGTCATCAATTTATACTCACCATCTTTCCACCATCATCCATTTTTAAGAACACCTTATTTGTACAGTCATCCAATCAGCTAATCAAGTTGCAGCAGCACAAGGCTTAAAGTCATGCAGATATGGGTCAAGAGTTTTAGTTAATATTCACATCAGCCATCAGAATTGAGAAAAATGTGATCTCTACAGTATGTCATGGTTGTTAGTGCCAGATGGGCTGGTATGAGTATTTTAGTACTTACTTATTTGGGATTTTCACACATAATCTTTATGGTTTACACAAAATAGTGTTTAAAAAAAGAATAAAAAAATGCATCCTGTGCGCATACTGTAGGATCTGCAGACTGAAACACATTGTTGTTGAGAGAGAGACAGGGTAAATTACTGGATTGGTTTAAGCCAGTCATTCAATTCATTTAAATTTTCTTTGTATATTGCTTTTAACAATGGATATTGTAACAAAGCAGCTTTAAAGAAATAAAAATTCTAGATATAAATAAAAAAAGGATACATTTATAGATTCAGATGTTTATCCAAGCCAGAGAAAACGCTGATATGAGGAAGAAACCTTGAGAGGAACCAGACCTAAAAGGGAACCCATCCTCATTTGGGTGATCTCATACCTTTAACGGGCTCCAACCAGATGGTTTGGTGTAATCTGCTTTGGTAGAGCTCTGGATATGGTGTACATGTTGTGGAATTGGGTGTTTTGGTGTTCTCTGTGCACTCAGTGAGTAAAAATGTTATCTTGGATGTGGAAAAAAACAGAGGTGACCACCTCAGACTGTGGTTAAAGCCCAACTCTTCCTGAAATCAGCTTAATTTGCCACACTGACTTTTACATACTTATCAATAACAGTACTTCCAACACAATACAAGTGTCCCTAAGCTCCACACAAACATAGCAGCTTCACTTTCTCCACAGCAATTATATGAAATAAATAAGAAAATTGACACAATTTACAGTACAGATAAAGGCTAACTGGTTTTGTAATCATTCACATTAAAAATAAACAGATAATCTGGTTACTAGGTTGTCCATCTCACCATTATTAGACCAGATGGAAAGTAAACCATGCAACTTTTGAATGCTGGGGTGTGCGCCAAGGCCTGTGTCCTCAAAGCCTGGCAGGTGAGGGAACACAACATATATTTGAAGCAAGGTGGTGGAAGAGGCACACTGTTTTTAAACCCAGCAGGACATCATCGGAATCAGCTGCTGAGCTAGGCTTAGACAGTGTATTGTATACCTTGGGCAGAATGTTCTATATGTCAGGCAGTGCTTGGTATAATTCAGGCACAGCATGGTATTATTTGAGCACAGCATGCCATGGAGCAGTGTATAGTTCTCTGGTATTAAATGGCATCAAGCAGGGCATGGTTCTGCATTGGACGGAGCAGGGTCTGTTTCTGGGTCTCTGTGGCTTAATTCTGGGTTCTCTGGGAATAATTCAGGCAGAGGAGAACAAGGTTCACATAAAAGCAGAATAGATATAGCAGGGAAGATAGCAAAGATCCGAGCTTACAGGGAAAATCTATGGACCAATACTGTTTTGCTCAGGGCTATCATAGGAAACAGGACTTAACTCGGTAGGATTCTACCATAGCAGGGCAGGGGTCTAGCATAGCAGGATTCTGAAAAACTCAGGGTGAGCCGAGGCATTGGAGGTCTCTCTGTCACCCTCCATCTGTAGTTAGCCGAACTGCAATCCTTGTTCCTGTAGTTCCAGCATCCAGTCAACAGCATACTGTGTTTGGAACACACCTAGGCAAATTTGCCGCTGTATGGCAGTTCTTGCTGGATTGTATAAAGTTGTTGCTCTGTGTCTTGAACCTTTTTCTGTGCCATGAACACAGAAGTGCTTTGAAGTATTGGTGATTGCTTGGCACTTTGTATGAGGAGCCTCTTCACACTGAGCACCTTTGGGCTGTATGCTGAAGGGAGTATCGCTTGTGCGCTCCACATTGTCGCTAGCTTGCCACCAGATCACAAACTGAATGCCCGTGAAGTTGGAGGTGATAGAGCATCCCCAACATCCCCTACGGTCTTGTATTCTCTCATGAATTGGAAGCATAGGCACAGAGTAAGTGTTGATGTAGACTTTAATATTAAACATCAGCAACAAAGGAAGATTGGCAGAGGTGGAAGAAGCTTACATAAGAGTCCTTACTGAGTGGATCAGAAATTAAAACCATGGACTAACATTTCAACATAAGTGTCTGAACACAAAAACAAAGAAAAGGGGCAAAATCTGTGTGCCACTAGGGGCAATTCTGACAAAGCCTTGAGGAAGAGTATAGTAACTAAACCAGGGTGACCATTTTTCTCCATTTTATTCGAAGTGAACATTAACTGAAGCTCTTGACCCATATCCACTTTATTTTATGCATCATGCTGCTGGCACATGATTGGCTGATTGGATAATTGCATAAATTAGCAAGCATAGAGGTGTTCCTGTGAAAGTGACTGAGTGAATATTAATGATCATTCTCTCTCTCTCTCTCTCTCTCTCTCTCTCTCTCTCAAAAAAAATGCTAATATATTTAAAGTTAATGCTTAAAATTAGATGAAAGAAAAATAATATGCATTGCAGGTAACATATTTTTTATGTATAATGTTAGTAAGCTAATGATGAACAGACGTTTTTTTACATAATTAGGAAAATACTAATTCAAACAGTTCTAATGAATCTGTTTTAATTAATTCCTCAAAAGATCAAAGATCAAGACCGTAACTGTCCAATTTACTTTTATTTCTTACCACACAAGCCTTATTTACAAGTTTGAGTTGGTCGCAAATGCTGTGTGTAGACAAGAGTTAAATTCGTGCCAAGCGTTAATTTGCATTAATTTGTGTTAGCAAAATAGCTTTTGTGTTGCTTTGGGATTTAATACATACAGAGAGAAAAGTGACGAGTGTTCTGTAAATGATATTACTGTCTGTCCTCAGCATTCTTCTGGAGACATCATGATTCGGAATATTCAGATGAAACATGCAGGAAAGTACACGTGTGCTGTGCAGACCAAGGTGGACAGCAGCTCCATCGCCACGGACCTGATTGTCAGAGGTGACATTCAAACCTATGCTGTATGATTATACCACAGTGGACCAATTCCACTTCTACAGAGAGTTTAGTTCGACTCATAATTTAGAACATGTAATCTAATTAATAAACATGTATTTAGACATGAATATCTGATATTGAACATCTTACATTAGATCCGGAACACTTGAGGCAGTCTTCTTTTCCTCTGTATGATTTTTAATACGTCAAGTTTCCATTGCTGTCTTAAGATTAATATAGTAAATACTGTATAATAGTTTAGATAATCGTAATATGTTTTCAGTTAATATTTATTTGAAAGAAATAGTGTTTGTATTCTTTTTTAAAGACTTTTCTATTAGCTGGTTCACAAATAATTCATAAAACTGGTGACACTATGAATATTTACGCACTGCTTGCACATGAAACAAGACTGCACCACATACCTGGGCTAATGAGAAAAGGTAGCTCTAACTTGTGTAATCTGTGTAATTAAAGTAAATAAACACACCAAAATATTTAGGGAAGTGTTACTAGTATAGGCTGGTGTGTTGCAGATTTATTTGTTAATTTGCTGGTCAGTATAGCATTACCAAGTGAGCATGAGTATGTATGTCATTTTTTTTCTTCAGGTCCTCCTGGCCCTCCTACCAGTATCCATGTGGAAGAACTCACAGATTGCAGAGCCACTCTCTCTTGGAAGCCTGGACCCGATAATCACAGTCCAATTACAGCCTACGTTATCCAGGCTAGAACCCCCTTCTCACTCGGATGGCAAGCTGTCAGGACAGGTAGGGCTCCTAATCAGACTGAATCTGATCCAATCAGCACTCTTTCTTTCCTCCTCTGAGTCCCCTACAGTCAAGTAATTTTTAAGTTTCTGACCAGGGTTTGTTATCAATATGCTTATACTTCAACCAGTGTGTTGAATTAATGAAAATAAGCAACACCTTAAATATTAGAAATGGTATAGGGTGCCTTTTTTTTTTTTATCATACAGGGCATACATAATTGCTTGGCTGATTCAGGCTACGTGAGAAGTGCACTATATAGAGTGTGAAATATTGCTACAGTACATTGTGCTTTCCTTCCTTTTACCGTCCATCATTGCATCAATTGTTCATTTATTAATAATCAACAAATGCTTTATGCTGGTAAGGGTCTTGGTACTCAAAGTCTTTTTTTCAAGGCTATGCATAAAAGAACATTCACATAAACTGTAGGTAACAGCATCTATAATGGGGCAGTGGCAGCTCAGACAGTAAAGGCTCTGGGTTACTGATCGGAAGGTCAGGGGTTCAAGCTCTAGCACTGCCAAGCTGCCACTTCTGAGACCCTGAGCATGGCCTTTAACCCTATGTGCTGCAGGGGCACTGTATTCCTGCTGGATACGTGAAAAAAAAAAAAAAATTCACTGTGCTGAACGGTACATTTGACAAATAACTAAATCTTAATAAACTGGGTCAACAGGACTAATTAAAAATCAATTGATATTAAAAGGAAGGCTCGGGTAATGTATCCTCAGCTGATGAAGACCCCAAAGAGAACTGGCAATCAAAATATCTGGCAAAATAATCAAATCTTAATGCATAAGAATGAAGAGATGAAAAGAGTAGAAAAATAAACTACAGTTTGGATACACATTTAAAATAACCATAAATTAATGAACATTAATTAATAATATTTATATTACTTTTGACATGCAGCTTTGTTATAGTAACTGATCTAGAGAATTTTGAAATTAGCAGTCCCTACAATACACAAAATGTGTATACTCACATTAATCTCAAGCAAATGCATTGCCACCTGTCTGCTAAGCATAGGCGACACATAGGGATGACTATTCATTGTCTCACGTCAGCAGTGGTGTTGTCTTCTGTTGTCACGCTTTCCTTCTATCCACAACCATTCATGTAAATTTGACCAAACCTTCACAGATAGCAGATTTGTCCATCTCCTATATGCACTAGCTATTTCATTTTCCAATAAATGTGATTTTTCAAGAAACAAAAATGACAATTAAAAAAATACATAGCTGAGAGGCTGCCAAGGAAGATGTATCACCTGCCCACTGAATGTGCTACATTTTTATTGCTGTACAGGGGAAAAAATAGGTTATTAGAAAATGAACTAGCTCGTGCACATCTATCCTTCCTGTTTGAGTATTGAGAAAGAAGAAAAGTGTGATAATGGAAGATGAGAACGCTGAAGCCAGACGGATGGTGATTCCTGTGTGTTGCCTATGCTTCACAGGCAGGTGACACAACGTGCTATCCGCACCTCCTCCAAAATCATTCATGGGAATTTGACCAAATCTTCATAGAACCTTTATTGGGAAGCACAGATGTGCCTTAGCTGTAATTCATTTTGTATTAAATTAGCCAGGGAACCAAAATGTACTTCTTGAAATTCATGCAACACCTCAATTCCAGCCTCACCATTGCAAATATAACAGCAACATTGATACATTCATTTATTGTATGACATTATCTAAGAAAATATCATACAATAAAAATGTTTTTTCAAAAATGTTTTTGTAACATCACTTCCCCTATACAGCATAAAAAACTGTATCACGTTTAGTGGGCAGACGACATGTATTTTGTAGTATTTTATTCGAGCGTGTACAGTACTTGTAATTTATTCAGTAACACATCCACTAACACAGTAACATATGTATTTTATTTGTAGTGCCGGAGGAAGTAGGGGGTCGCCGTCTGACAGCTACAGCTATCGAGCTCAGCCCGTGGGTAGAGTATGAGTTTCGAGTAGTGGCAATCAATGAACTGGGTACAGGTGAGCCCAGCAAGCCCTCCAAGCAAGTAAGGACCAAGGAAACATGTAAGTGATTTAAACCCTAGTTTTGTGTAAACATCCCAGTTATAGTGGTTCTATGCACCTGTTGTTTCTGGCATGTCACTTTTTGGCTTACCACAGCACAAATGAAAAAGAAAAGACATGGAATAATATTGTGTGTTGATTATATGCATTTATTATTATACGCCAGCGTTGTAGGAATTCTGTTCATGCAGTAAGTGTCAACCACACAACGTGTGCATTTTGAATTGGCCCTCTTTCATATCACCAGTGATCCTTCTCATTCCTTATTAGAAGAGGAGAGGCTACAGACGCACCAGGAATTTGACACAGGTTGATAGTGACCTAGAAATTGAACCACTCTGTTCAACTCCACCCTCAGCACCATCTGAAGCATTTCAGAGTCTATAGTATTCATAGCAGCCATTCTGAATAAATCTTCTGATACTATGATATTTTTAGATCAGCTGGACGGTGCTATGCACCCCATAAAATTCATTCAGAATTTCACAGAGCAAATATTTCATCTATAGCTGCACCTACTAAAAATGCAGCACATCTACAGGCATATGCTGAATGCACACACCCTGATGACACCTTAAAGTATTGCACAACAAGCAGTGAAGGTATTTATCCAATCTCCAGTATACCTGTCAATAAAGAGGTCCTGGAAGGAAGGATACAGCTTTTGAAATAACAAAAGCTACATATTCAAATAGATGATTTTGATTGTAAACTTTTGTTTACCAGTTCCATATTTCTGTACCCATGGAAAGGTCCTGTCTTCCTTAAACAGTCCTAACAAAGAGAGAGCCTCCTGTCTAACTGCTCTTCATCCACCCCTTAGGTTGATGGGATGATTGATTATATTTGTGCAAAAATATAACATGGCCCCATATTTATTCTGACTTAAGGCCTTGTTTGATTCAGACCATAATAAAATTTTTACTAAATCACAAATGTAGAGCCCACAGTTTCAAATATGGGATTTTATTTATCATAGTTTCTTGTTCAAGGCCAGTTCACATCTATGGATCTGTGTCACCTTCATTTATTGTCCTCCTTTTACCTTCTCCATTGACCTGAAACACCTGCATTATTACGGCTTACCCTCCAAGGCTTTGCATTCATAATTTGCCATATTTTGATGACTGGCTCCTATGTGCACATACCAAGAATTTGGGATAGGACCACCCTCTTTGCAAACATTACACTTTTTATACACTATGCTGTTTTTTACATAATCTAATTGAGAATGTCTTCAGTTGTTTCAAATGTTTGTACAGTACAATGTTCGGTAATTTACAGTTACCTATGTTACCAACAGTTGTTGAAATAGTTAAACTGACAGGCCCTTAGCTCTATTAAGTGTTAATTTATTTTACCTGTTTTCTTTTAGTCCCCAAGGTCACACCAGCTAATGTGAGTGGAGGAGGTGGAAGCCGGTCAGAATTAGTTATCACATGGGAGGTAAAATGACCACTATGACATCTCTGTGTGTGTACAATACTGTGAAAGAGTATTTACCCTTTCCTGATGTGATGATTTCAATTAGTTTAGTATGACAAAAATGCATAATAAATAAATACAAAAATTTTATCAAATTAAAATAATAGTAAATCAGTGGTGTAACGGTACGCAAAATTCATGGATTGGTACAAACCTCGGATTTTAAGCCATGATGTGGTATGTTTTCAGGTAACGTAAAGTAAAATAATAAAAAATTTTGCAAGCACCGTCAAGTAATTTTCCCATTTGATTTGTTGATAACAAAGTAAGAAACTTTGCATATCAAGCACATATTAACCATCAATCCAACTTTATTGCAGTGAAGCGAAGCCTGTAGTTAGCATCGGCTCCCAGGTATCAAGTTAGCTTAGAGAGGCAAATAAACATGTCTGGATGGGGAATTCCATCCATTGTTTTATTTTGACATTATTAAACATTAACTATAGAAGCCGTGCGTCTACAACACTACATTTATTAATTATATATAAACTGTAGAATATAGCTACCATACCCTTCCCCGCTGGTTAATGAGTTCAGAGAGGTAGCAGCATCATAGCAAAACTACTCCTTCTGTACATTTAACTCTAATCTACTACAACAAAAGGGAAGGTGCCACTGTTTGGCATGATTTGGTATTACCTTGTAGTAGTGATGAGATGAAGCCTCATTTACATGTAGGTGTACAGGCTTCCCAGCCAATAGTTTCATCAAAAGGAAGCTTCATTTACGATGTCAGTACTGACATCTAGTGGATACGTTTTGTGTGACTAATAGTCCCTAATGTCACAAGCAGAACAGTTCCCTTTCAAAGGCTACACTCGATGCTGCGTGAAAACGCTATGGGAACATCTTGTCATGTTGCCGGTTGTGAA
>JAQMYJ010000037.1:25689909-25710664 GCA_030014305.1 Clarias laeviceps
CAGCACCTCAGATTAGAGGCGTTATGAAGTCTTTACAGAGCAGAAGTAGCAGAAACATCTCACCATTAACTGTTCAAGGGAGATTAATGCATTTTTGGACGCCTTCAGCAATCCTTTACAATGTAGAAAGAAAAAAAATCAGGAACAATCATGGAGTTAGAAAGTGACCCCAAACTTTTGTATATACAGTATAATCTCAATTATATAACTAGAAGACTTGTTAATAAGCTTAGCGGTGAACATGCCAAAACCATTAAGGAAGACTATAGGCAGGATGTCTGATATTGAATACAATTATAAAAATAAAAATAAAAGATTTTGTGGTTTTTAGAAAGTATATACCAATCAGTTGTGAGTGGCCTTAATTTGTTCACCCTCTCTTTCTATCTCTCTCTCTCTTTCTGTCTCTCTCTCTCTCATTGTCTCACTCTAGTTGAGATACTGGGAGAAGAAGGAGAAAGAGGATATGGCTAGTGTGTTAAGGACGGTGGGAAATCGGACATCAGCTATTATTCAGGGGTTAAAAGGGAGCAGCACATACTATATCACAGTGAGGGCATACAATACAGCTGGAGCTGGACCTCCAAGTGCAGCTGTCAATGTGACCACCAAGAAACCTCGTAAGTATATCAGAAATTAATCTGCATTAAATAAATTAATCAGACATTAATGTGCATTGTATACTGTACTTTAGTGCACAGTTACTAATGTATGCAATTTGTAGTTTTGATTTAACTCTAAAAGCATTTTTGTTTGTTTCTAGCTCCTAGTCAGCCCCCTGTAAAGGTAATGTGGAACACATCCAATTCCAAGATCATACTCAATTGGGAGCAAGTGAAAGCTTTGGAGAATGAATCTGAGGTCATGGGATATAAGGTATCTAGTTTATTATCAATCTAATATATCAATGAGACAGCATTGTTACAGTGCAATCCATTCACCTTTTTGTTGCAGGCATCCCGTCAGGTGTGTACACATCTGGCTCCGCATAAAAGAGGTCATGTGACACATGACAAAATGTATATTAAAAAAACCTGGTCATTTTAAACATTGAACATATTCTTAGATCAGAATGATTTAAACATAATTTCTATTACATAAATATGGTAAAATGAATTTGCTCTTAGCCAAGATCAATCTTTTATTTAGAAAAACTCCTTATTAATGTGTATTAAACGTCTGTTCTTACCTGAAAAGAATGTAATAAATAGCTTTCCTGTTTTTGGTATTTTTTTTACTGTTTTCTGAATTTCCAGACTAACTCTTGCAATTTGTTTTTAGGTTTTGTACAAGCAAAACAGACACAGTCGTCCCAGAGTGATGGAGACCAACACTACATCAGTGGAGCTGTCTCTGCCTCCGGATGAAGAATACATCATTCAGATCAAGCCCTTTGGAGAGGGAGGAGAGGGCAGCAGCAGCAAACAAATCACAATCCCCAGAATATCTGGTATGTGTTTCCCTGTAGTCTTAGAAAAATCCTTATTAGGAGAAAATTATTGGAAGAAAATTTGTAAGCCAACTTCTTATAAATCATTTGTATCACAATATTTCTTATTCTCTTGAAAGATTAATCACTGAATTATTAAGTAAGGAATAAAACACACTAGCAGATGCTGTTTTAGAGAAGTAAAAATAGAGTAGCATGATATAGCACAAAACAAACAGCCATTTCCACTTCAAAGTCATTAATTTTTTTCATTAGCAGCATGTACAGTAGCTTTTTATTCATCTTATACCACAACAGTTTGTTATTTTTTTTATTCTATAGCTGTTAATATGGAAGTAGTAACATATTAACATGAGTGGAACATTAAATCAAAATTAATCAAATCAATTAATATTTGTTACAAACGTTCAATATTAATAATTTATTTATTTATTTATTTATTTAAGTTTGTAATAAAAGCAGTTTGGCCAATTAATGTTGTAGTCAAGACCATATAAACTGATCATGATGGCATGATGCATTTATGATTAAATGTAAAACATGCAAACGATAGGCAATCCTTGAGTTCCTTTGAAAGGTCAAATTCCACAAACAAAAAATAATGGTGTAAGATGTAAAGAAAGCATCTGTGTAAAATCTGTGCATTGTATTAAAATTTGTGGATTAACACAGTACAGAAAGGGCGTTATGACAAGTTTTTTAAATGGTTGTACAAGGATATGATTCATGGAAATCATATGACCAAACTGGTTAATTTTCTTACCATCACAGAGAAGTAAAAAAAAAAAAAAAATCACCTTTAAGGTGATTCAACTTTGACAAAAGGGGATGGATGTCTATTTTCCTCTTTGTGTCTAATCCTCAGTGTCAGAAAGATAATGTTGAGCAAGCCAGAGTTGACACCACTCAAAACACAGACGTACTAGGGTTTGAATAGTTAAATAGTTTTATATTAGATCTACAGCTGTGTATTTATACTCACAATTAGCACACTAATAATAATAATACATATTTTATAACTAAAATTGACTCAGGACATTGACTCAGTTTCCTCTCTCTGCTGTCACATTTCTAGCTCTCTCACTCAAGTAAGGGAATGGTACTGCAGTGAGTTTGAAGTTGATCAGTTTACATACGCCTTAGCCAAATACCTTTTTTTTTTTTTTTTTTACAATTTTGTGCATTAAATTCTTAAAACATTCCCTGTCCTAGGTCCACTTAGAATAATAGAATAATAGTGTAGAGAGAGATTTATTTCAGCTTTTAGTAGTGTATCAGTAGTTTATATACACTTAGTATTTTTTAATATTGCCTTTAAATTGTTTAACTTTGGTCAAATGTTCTGGGTAGCCTTTCACAAGCTTCTTAAGTTGCTGAAATTTTAGCCCATTTCTCCTGATAGAACTGGTCCAACTGAGTCAGGTCCGTAGGCATTCATGCCTACACACACTTTTTTTGTGTGTGTTTCGCTGACAAATTTTATATTGGATTGAGGGCCACTCCAATACCTCAATATTATTGTTTTTAAGTCATTTTGCCACAACTCTGGAAATCTGCTTGGGGTCATTGTTCATTTGGAAGAGCCATTTATAACCAAGCTTTAATTTCCTGGCTGATGTCTTGAGACATTGCTTCAGTATATCCACATAAATTTCATTCCTGATGATGCCCATCTATTTTGTGAAGTGCACCAGTCCATGATGCAGAAAGGCACCGCCACAAAAAAAAATATGCCGGGCACCCCTGTGCCTCCCCCTTTTGACTACAGAGATAATAATGATCATTATGGCCAAACAGTTAAATTTTTTTGTTTAATTAATGACCTAAATCTAAGTGTATGTACATTTCCAACTTCAAATGTATACCTATTGTTTATTTATGCTGTTGCCCTGAAACATACAGCATATGCAGCATATACATCTGTAAAAATTTGAATATCATGAAAAAGTTCATTGAAAACTCACACATTCTAGATTCATTGCACATAGTGTAATGACAATTATTCATTTAGATGACTATACCTTACAGCTCATGAAAAACTCCAGTATCTCAAATATTACAACAATTTCTAAAATTAATTTTTTTTTTAATCCTTTAAAGAGAACGTTCACTTTTGTCTACAATACTTGGTCGTTGCTCATTTAGGAATTTGCACCCAGGTTGTTGCTTGCAGGTCATTTCTCGCAGGAATTAGTGCATTAATGCAGCATGGCATGGAGGTACTGTAGGTTGGCTAGCCAATCAAACACAATAATATCATTGTCAGCAAATGAATTAATGGTCGCTTTGGCACTCCATTAAGCTTGTCAACAGACAGAACAATAAAGTGGTCTAAAATCTCCAGGCAAATCTCAGTTGTAGATGTCTCAAGATGTCTGAGTGTGATGGTTCTTGGTGCACTGATTCCAGCCTTACTCCACTCCCAAGTTTTCGAATCAGCTTTGCTTGACCCTCTTCATCTGGCTGCGGGCATCATACAGTAGGGCATAGGTCATCTTTCTATGAATATGGTTCAATGCAGCACCTTTAAAGGTTTACGCGCCTTTTGGAGGATGTCGATAATAATCTTCTAGATAATTGTCTATTGTGGTTGCATGTACTGTACTAAATCGAGAGATTTATATTGTATGAATAGAATTATTCTCAAACTAGAAATGAAATATTCTAATATTTTGAGATACTACTTTTTTTTGTGAGCTATAAGCCATAATCATCAAAAAAAAAAAAGCCTAAAATAGCAGAAATGCAGCAGGGCACTAAGTGCATCACAGCTTGCTGCCCACAAGGCCCAGTAGTGCTGATAAAAGTTTATGTAGTCTCAGCCATCTCAGTAAGCATAGCATTGCATTGCAGATAAAATCTGTGTGGTTTGGGAGCCAAATTTTACTTACTTTCTGGACAGTCAGCTTCTTCTCCTGCATTTACTTTCGCAGAGAGCAAATGATTGTGCAGGGAAGGGTGACCATATTAACAGTAATAAACTTCTTAAATTAGAAATAAAACCAATTATTGGTTGCATTTTAAGCAGGAGTTTTTACATAATGGTAATGGTGATGTTAAATAAATCAGACAATGCAAAGGTGAATTAGTGATATTCCTGCAGTTATGGTTTTGACCGAGCTATCAAATAAAATCCTGAGTCAGCGTTGTCTGAGATTGGACCAAGTTAAATTGCATTTGATTTTCAAACAAGCCTTCAAAAAGAGTCGTTGAGACCAAGAACAATCTTGAGTACTCCAGCACTACTGGCAATATTGCTGGCTGATTTAAGACCCAAATTACAGGTATTTACTAATACACATATTCTAATGTGTCCTTTAATATTTCATTAGTTAAGCCTAGTGATTTGTTTGACAAAGTTCTAGACTAGCCACTCTGATGTATTTAAAAGTGAAATTCGTATCTTTTGTAAAAGTAAACTTATATTTTTATAGTTCATAACATTGTAGGATTCTATCATTTAAATGCAAGCACAAACTACAAAATTTGTCATTGCTGCAATTTTGTTTATGCCTGGGCACAAAAAATTTTTAATTTTCATTTTTGTAAATGACGGATTCTGATAGCATTCATGTAATCTTTCCCATAAATTGCTGCTCAACACAAATCATCCAGAAGAAAATGTTGGGAAAAAATCTATTCAGAATTCTATGGGGAAGAAAACTATTTTCTTTTTTATGCAGTGGGTGGTAAATTAATTGCAAACCACAATAAAAACTAATAATAAAAAAGTGCTAACAGGGCTTATTTTTCCTTTGCTCACATTCCCTTGCTCCTGTTAGTCTTTTATGTCCTTCTTGTCTATGTTCATCTCCAGGTCCCAATGCAATTGGATCTGCATCCAGCGTATCCACCCTCTCAGCCCTCAGCACAATAGCTCTGTCACTCACAGCCCGGACGTCCTTATGACGCAGCGCAATCCACATGCCTCAAACGATATCTTCTCATTTGGAAAAGGAGACTCTGAGAGGAAAAGAAAAATGAACTTGATTTGCAGTTTGCAATTCTGTTAAAAACAGGATGGCTGGTCTTGAATTTACCAAAGCTGATAGTACTCAAAAACTGAAAGGAAGTGCGCATATTTTGTATGTCATAGCTATCTTTTTTTTTTTTTTTTTTTGAACAAACTAATCAAATAGACTTTACTATTTGATTAAAGCAAGAGGTGTTAGCCTTTGGTGAGGTCTATAAAGAACCTATGATATGACACAGTCCACTGAGCTCTTAAGTCACGCCACCTCAGTCGTTGCACTGAATTTCCTTCTGAAGGAAAGAAACTAAGAAATAGGAGATAAAGTGAATAACTAGGAGTATGAAAAAATGCTGACTGTGCTGCTTGTAAAGGCAGCCATCTTTAAAGACCATTGTCTTTCAATTATCCTCTGTTAGTTCCCATTTGATCATCAGATTTTGGCATATTGCAAACACTGAACAAGCAGACATTGTGTGTCTTTCCTAATATCTCATAGTCTTTTTCTATGTTCTGTCTGTTTGCCTTTTGTGTGCCTCGTCACATGTTTTGAAACTCCTCAGGTCCTCAAAAAGCCTTAACTTATATTTGCTGTCTCCCAGCTGGCTATGCTAATGCAGTGAGAGATTGCACATGATTGCTTTGGGTAGAAAGCTGGGGATTTCCATTTTGGGTGTGTTGGGCCATTATTCCTAGTCCATCACTTCTATTTTTCTATCTTGTACCAGTTATCCATGGCTTAAGGGCAATACAGCATATCATGTAGAAGGGCCATGGACACATTTAGATATATTATACTTAATATGCTGCTGAAATTTTGGTTCTCATTTTTTAATGCCATCTGGGATCAAGTCCTTATAATATCTAGCTTGTAATCTTTGTGAGGTGGAGATTAGTAAAAATGTAGGCTAATTTAAAATGGTTCTGAGACAAAGATCAACAAAATGTAAACCTGCTTTTTGTATATTTCAGATTGTTTATATAAAAGGAAACAATAGCAAAATCTAATGTTTCCTAAGAGTTGTTCTTGTTTTTTACATAATGAAAAAGATAAGAACTGTTTATTAATGTGGATAATTGTCGCTTTGCATGTTGATGTATTCTTTTCCAACCCGCTTCATTTGGTATTGAATGAATGGCTTATGATCATGCAGTCATGAGTGCAGAAATAAGAATTATTGTTACCAGGGATTTGTGTATATATGTATGTGTGCTGTAGTCATCTTTCTGCCTCTCTGCCTTGTTCTCTGTCTGTCTGTCTCACTGTCTTTATTTCTGTCTATGGTGCTTTCCAACAAAGTACTTACCATTAAAATTGTAAGATTATTTTATTTGCTGCTGTTTGTTTATACTGGGTCACAGAATAAAGGGGTTGTTTTTAACAGGTGATTTGTTTTCACAAGAACTTGTCATGCAGTTTTTATTCCATTTGTATTTATTTTGTTTTGTTTTTAGTTTTTTTTAAAGTGAAGGAAAAAAGCAAGAAGAAAGCATTTGTGGTCTATTTACTATGAAGTTATAAAACTTCTGTGCTCTGTAAAACCAACACTTCTCTGTAACATCACAAAAATAAGAACATTTACTTTCATACAGTGCATCAAAATCAGAAGCATAGGACACTGCAATGGCTGTAACTTACAGACTGGTTTGAAAGTCCCTAACAAGCGAGGTTTGTTTAAAAGGGAAATGGAGCATATGCAAACAAACCTGTCTATAATCTGGGCTGCTGAGGGAGCGCAGCAGATGTCAAAAATTCCTAATTTGTACTCTTTTGTACTCAGCCCAGAAGTTGTATATAGTATCTTTTGCCTTCTGCATGATTGATTGGGTCTTTATTACCTCTAACCCCAATGATATTTAAGGTACTGTACTGTCAAATAGTGTTTCAGAACTCCTAACACACTCTTTTTTTATCAAGTGCCTACCCAAGTATTTCACCAGGAGGCACTATTTCAAATGAGATATGTCACTCTTGCCTGCAGTCAGCAGCCTGCTTATTGCTTCTGAGAGCTTCCAAGAACTTCCCTAATCTTCCCTAATGTGCTACTGAAGCAACAGTCACCCAGGAAAGTTGTGCAGTTGTTGGCTTAAACCCCAAAAAATAAAAGGCCTGGATGCAGTTATACCCTGGGCTTAAAATGACTGCTTAGTTCTTACACACAGATAAAGTTCTAAACATACACAAAATTACCTGTCAAAAGAAGAGAGTGCATATAGATCATTATAGCCAAAGCAATAACACTGCAGAGCTACTATAAGTTAACATTTTTAGAAAAATGGCAATTTCTGCCTTATTTGGAATGTTTATATAGCAGGGCTCAAGCCCCACACGTGGCTCATATGCCAAAAGCCAATGTAATGAAAAACCAAATCCAGACCAATCCTATACCATTCTATATTTAAACTTACCAAAAAGAATAAAATATTAATTCCATTTAAACCAGCTTCAGTGTGTGATATTTGAATTTTCTAAATATTTTGTTTTTCAGGAACTAAATTACTAATTATTACTCTAGGGATTCTATCAAAATATGAATAATTCCTGTTATAATAACCTGCACTCTTCTGGGAAGAGTATATTTGAGCATGGCTGTGGGGATTTGTCATAATTCTGCCACAAGAGCAGTATTGAGGTCAAGCACTGAGGTCTGGGAAGAAGTCCCGGTGTTCAACCATCATTCAAATTCATCCTGAAGGCTTTAAATGCAGGTAAGACCAGGATTTTCTACATGTATGCTTGCAAAAGGTTATTGTGTCATTTGCACATTATTTTTTTAGAATTATTGGAATGTCTGTATATAAAAGTATTTTTATGGAAGTAAACAAACCACAAGGCCACTAAACTGTACATAGGCACACAACACACTCTAATATGGATTGTTAAAGCTGGATTGACATGAAATGTTAAAATTTCAATATCCCCTCAGCTGTTCTATCTACTTTAAAACCCCATCTAAAATTTAAGCGTAGCATATTGAGGGTAAGTAGCAAAAACATATCTTTGCAATTGCATTTGTCCTAGCAGGAATCTGCTGGCCAAGGAGCTCGTTAGAATGCATGACTTCACACCAGGTGTTCCCTGTGCCCTCTGGTCATATCAGTCATAGGAACCCATGCTCACTCTGTGCTCAACATTATCGTTTGCCTGGGGCAAATAACATCTGAGTTCTGGCAGGTGGAATGCCTTATGCATTTGTCTGATAAGGGAACTAAAAATGTGATGTCCTTATCTATTTTTCCATTTTAAAAAACAGTTATTGTTGTTGGCTTATACTAGTCCATGCTTTATGTTGAGTCTGTCATCCAAATTAGAGGCACTGAACCTACCATGTCAATTCAGAGGGCAGTTCCTGTCAACCAATAGGAGGCTGTATTTCTTACTGTGTTGCAGCCCTGAGCTCACAGAACTGCAAATATGCATCTATGACTTAATATGTTTCTGCAACCACCTAAAAATGGCCAAATGTAAAGTAAATAGATGATGAAAATACAGTGCTACAGGGCTGCGAAACAAAATGGGTCAAAGTTGTCTGGGTCTGCTATGACAAGAAGAAGAATGCAATTGTTTGACCTGGTGAGAGTTTGTGAAGAAAGCATACATATAAGATAAAATAAAATTTAATAATCATAGCTAACCTCACTCACTCACTCATTTACTCATCATCTATACTGCTTTATCCTGTATACAGCGTCGCCTATCCCAGAAGAGTTTGGATACAAGGCAGGGTACATCCTGGACGGGGTGCCAATCCATCAAAGGGCACACACACATACATACACACACTATGGGCAATTTGGGAGCTCCAATAAGCCTTATTTGCATGTCTTTGGACTGTGGGAGGAAACCCACCAAGTACGGTGAGAGCATGCAAACTGACCCAAGGCGGGAATTGATCCCAGACCCTGGAGATGCAAGGCAACACTGCTAATCACAAAACCTTTTGATTAAAATTGAATATAGAATGTAACACTGATTAGCCCTCCAGTATAGGTTCTGACACTGATTGGTGATAACTGAACCATATAAATAGTAGGAACCGTGAAGCAGTATATTCTTATTGTTTTGCAACATTTTACCTTGTTAATGCACATTAATATGAAGTCCTCAGATTCCCACCTGACTGCGCTACTGTAAATAGTGTATATCAGGGTTTTTTTTCTATTTAACCTAGATTTATCTATCTATCTATCTATCTATATCCGAATACATCTTTAAAAAAAAACATTGAAACATTCATAATTTCAAAAAATGAGACACTCTATTTTCTGTTCTTTCCTCATTACAAATAAAGTGAAATATTTTTTTTTTATCATTTTAATGATTACAGCTTGATTGATTACATCAATCAAAAAATCTAAAATCTCCATACAGCAATGTCATACTCAGCAAACTGCTAGTGTTTTAGTGGCATTTGCTAAGTCCTGCTGGAAATCAGCATCTACATCAAGCTTGTCAGGAGCATGAAGTGCTCCAAAATCACAACTTGGTGCATGGCTGTAACGATGTTGGACTTGATAAAACAAAGTGGACAAGCACCAGCAGATGACATAGCACCTCAAATCATCACCAACTGTTAACTTCTTGCTGGATTTCAAGCAACTTGGATTCTGTGCCTATCCTCTCTTCCTCCATACTGTAGGACTTTGATTTCCATATGAAATGCAACATTTACTAACATCTGACAAGAGGACTTTGAACAACTGAGCAATGGTCCAGTTCTTTTTCTCCTTATCCCAAGGAAGACAATTCTGACACTATCTCTGGTTCAGGAATGGCTTGATAGATGGAATGACACAGTTGTAGCCCATTTCCTGAAGACTTCTGTGAGTGTCTCTTTAATGCTCCAGCCTTACTTACATTTTAAAGCTTTTCCCTTTCAATCAACTTTCCAGCCAGCCTTTTCACCGATGACCTGAGGGTTACTCATCCTTGTGGAGGGTGTCAGTAATCGTTTTCTGGATAACTGTCAAGTCAGCAGCTATATATTTATAGTACTAAATAATATACAGAATTTTAAGAAGTTTAAATAACTGCAGAAACGTTTCAGACATTTTGTTTCACATCTTTTGAAACAGATTCAAAGCTGATCTCTCTCATTCTACACACAATTCTCTACAACGCTAGGCGCCCTCTAGGGGTTAACCCTGACAAAAATTGATTATTCAAAACACTATAACCCACATCCCACAGTTTTATCTCATAATGTACAAATCAGCCTGCAGCTGTGTTTGTGATCATTTAAATGTGCAGCAAATTAGATCAAGATCATGAAGAAGCATTAAGAAACATTATAACCCATACCAAAACTTAAGTTTACACCTCACAGGAACTCCTTTAATGGCCTTTTCCTTTAGTGTAAAATAATGGACTGGGGCGATCACGACTGATGGTGAGGCTCATCAGTATTCTGGAGATCAGGAGTGGGTGAGTTGGGAATTGCAGTTCTTCATAATTTTGCTTGTAGGCATTTGATTAGGGGTATTTCTAAAAAAAAAAGATAATGTTTTGGATATTTCATTTGCTTAATTTTCTCAGTAACACTAGTGTCTATGTTGAGTCTGTGAGGTTCTTAGCAGGGGGATTCTTTTCTGTTTGAAGACGTCCTAAGATTTATGACTTCCTCAGTCAAGAGGGGATTGGTGAAGATTTGTAGTCAAAAGAGGTCATGTTGAAGAAGACTGGATAGTTATCTGTGTTCAAATAACCACATTTTAGAAGGGGCTTTAAGGCCCACTGGTGCCAGGAAGTCTGCCCTGGTCTAGTAACCTCTCTGAAGTTGGCCAGGACTGGGATAGGAGCTCCCTCGGGGTATCACAATGACTTCGGCAAGATATGTGGAGTTCATAAATGATCATTTTCTGCCATGTTAAAAAAGAATACTTGTGACTTCCAAAAAGGAATATCATGCAGAACAATGCACCATCCTATATATATCAAAAAGGAAAATAAAGGATGGGGTTGAGTGGGGACACGATTGACCCTTTGGTTGATATGGGCATAAAATGAAAAAAGAAAAAAAGAACTCGGTGTGGCTACCATTATCCCCTGATCTCAATCCTGATGAGAACCTGTGCAGCATCTTTTAAAGCAACACCTATGAACCTTGATGTCTGAAACAGACAATATTGGCATTTTCTTCAGTGTATATACGTATAGTACATTATTTGTCCATGCAGCAAACAACAATTTTATTTTTTTTTGCATTTATTATCACCCACTCAGAGTTTATATTACAATATTGCATTATGCATAATTATTTGGAATGTGATTAAATTTTTTCACCAAAAGAAAAACATAAAACATAAAAGACCAAGCAACTCATTTATTGGTCTATGAAACTTTCATATGGATTCAGTATCCATATTTTAGCTTATGTAACATCCACATAATAATAAAGTAAAATCCTTGAAAGCCTTAAAGTAAAAAAAAATATCATGTGCATAATAATTTGGAACATGTTTAATAGTAACCTAATAAGGAGTTAATAAGTTGTTGAGTTAAGATATCTTGACTTAACTAGAAGAATGTTGACATAATTCATGCATGATCATGCATGTTGGAAGAGCAGTGCATTAAATAAATGTATTAGTAATTATTTTAGCACAATAAATCATATAGAAAAAAAAAACCTAATGTAAACGTAATGTAGACATAGTTGGTAAAACCTGACACATTTGTGGGAAAAGGTGCCTTTCTATAAACTTCTGAATTAATACATCCTACCTCAATAAGACAACCAATGTTGAATTTTCATCCCTGTACATAGTGTATATATTGTATTCAGCCTATTTTGACAATGTTGCAATGGAAAAATGCTATATAACCGTTAGTTACAGTTAAACAATTAATTCTCTGATTTCTGATTAGACAAGAAGCACTGGATTAGGAGGTTATCTATATGAATTAAAAAAGGTCTTGTCTGTACATTGGTCAGAAATTGCTCTTTAAATATCATACATTGGAGAACCCAAAACCAGTCCAAGATTTTCTGTCTGTCTGCCAGTATGTACTGTATGTGTGCATGTACTGTATGTCTGTATGTTTGTATGTATGTCCAGGCAGATTTTGTCACAGCAACATGCAGACTGGCTAGACAGAATTTAATGAAACTTTGCCAGCCCTTTGGTGTTTGCCTGAAGTTAAACCTGCACAATAAATAAAATCAAATGTTAAGTAGAAGTGACGTTATGAGCAGTTATGTACCAGATTATAAACTGACAGCACTGCGCTTGAGTCAAACTATGGGCGTGTCTTAAATTGACCACCTCGATGAACTTTTTGCAGCATTTGGATATCTGCTTGGATAAGTTTAACCTGCACTGAAATCAAAATGGGGCGTTGAAGCGATGTTATGAACAGTTATGTGGCAAATTTAATAATCTACTTCAAAATAAGCTACTAATAAGCTACTTGCTCAATGTAAACAAACACTTGCACCAATAGATATTAATTAGAAAATTTCAACTGAATATTTTTACTGGGATTAGTTAATATTTTCACTGCTGAAATAATAGTGCTGAAGTGGTATACATGAATTTTAACACGCTGGAGTAATTTTTCACAAAACTTAATTGTTTTTGCTTTCTCATCTGTGGTTCACTCACCAATTACTGAACTGGTAGTGTATTTAGCTGATGACAAAAGAAGTACCACTTAGCATAAACAAGGTGTAAGATTCTTCTTACAATATTTTATCTCTTTGTATTAATAAGTTAGGCAGAGAGTTTTGCTGTACAGAAAGACAGGCAGAATGTCCTTGAGCTTAAACCTGAAATAATAATATTACTGATTACATTGAAGATGATCAGCTTATTTTTAGATTTAACTTTTTAACTATTCACAGTATACAAACTCATTAACTGTAAACGACTGGTATTTATGCTAGTCATTATTAAACTCGACGAATGTTTTCACTTGCATCCATAACATGTGTTGCATCCTAACATAACTTCCTTAGGATAACTTCAGAAAAATACAAAACAGATAAATTCCATGAAAGATCAGTAAACATGCTGTCTTATAAGTCCTAGTGGATGACTTTATAAGACAAGCAAACAGATATTTCAAAATGTTATGCAAAATTATTGTATGCATGCTCCATTACTTGTATGCATGCGCCATGCTTTCTGGAATATGTTAATAATATTTAACATAAAACAACTGTAAAAATATTGAAAATTGTGTTGATTTACATGACTTTTTATAAGAAAAGAAGCTGATTAGCTGACCTTGCAAACTGCAAAATATTGAGAGTTCAGATAAATGCATCCTTTTGTATGTACATACAATTATATATTTAGTAAGTATTATTTATTATATTTATTATTTAGTGGGTTTTAAATTTGAAAATCATTTATTTATGTGAAGATTCATTAATTTGATAGTTGTTAAACTGAATATAACTGAGAAATCCAATTATGTTGTGGGGCAGTGGTGGCTCAGGCTGTTGAAGTTCTGGGTTGCTGATCAGGTAGTTATGGGCCCTTAACCCATATAAGCATTGCAAGGGGAAATGGGACCCACTGTTGTAAATAAAAAAAAAATATCCAGGAGAACGGGGTAGAGTGGACAGTGAGAGGGCAAACCGAGATGGGATGTCTGGACAGCTGACCATTTAAAATTATGGCCTACCCTTACTTGATGAGGATGGCCTAACAAAACATTTTTAAAAAAGTGTTTGTCCAAAACTGTGGTTCAGAGTCTGTGTCTTTGGAGTTTTGTATGTAGCAAGTAGTTTTGGAAAAACTTCACTATGGAAGAAGTTTTCAATGACCAAAACTGCGTTTGCATGTGGATGAAAGGCCAAAACAGAGAAAAATCTCAGTTTTTAAAAATACCCAGCTACGTGTGGACATGGCTTGAGACATTAGAGTTTGCAATGTGTTGAACATGGAATATACTGTGGCCAAGAGTCTAAACATGTTATGTTATAAATCAACTTACCTGTTCTCAAATGTTATACAGATGTTGACACATGGGTGACAAATTTTAAGATAAACTTAAACCCTAATATCCTAATAGTATGGTGTTGGGCCACCATGAGCCACCAGAACAGCTTCTGTGTGCTGTACTGCGGATGATGCTTCCAAAAATATTAATTTAGTCTTATGGTGGTTTTAGAGAGAATCTCCCATATAAGACTGAGTGCTGGTGACCCATAGGACATTATTTACATCATGGTCATGCTTATCATGGTCACTATTCAGTGAGCTCTCATCATGCCCTGTGGATGATAACTGTCAACTGTCAAGAGGCAACTCCAATGAGAAATATGTTATCCTAGGTGTTTTCTCTGTGGAGCAAGTGCATCTGCGTTCATATTGCTCTCTGTTAATTTGTTACCTGTTAGTTTTATGGAGCTATAGCGAGAACCATATGGAGTCCCTGCTTTCTAAGGACAGGGTAGTCCACTGAGTTAAGGAAGTAATTGCATAGACAATTCAATCATCAATTCAAGAGATGCGATGCCTTACTCCATGAAATGTCATTTAATAATGTCATCCATTCGGCCGTTCCCCGGCTCATTTAGCTCCTCAAATATTAACATCATGGTTAGGAGTTTATAGCCAGTTTGGTGTTGAGTTTACTTATTTTGTCAGGGAAAGGTAGATATGGGATTTACATGGAGCAGCCCCAAAACTAACACCACCAGCAGGTAAATTGAATAATATTGATTAACTATACACTGGATTGGCGCACTGTCCAGGGTGTACTCTGCCTCTAGCCCTAAATTTCCTGGGATATGCTCCAGGCCCCCCGCGACCCTGTATACAGGATTAAGCGGGATAGACGATGAGGGAGTGAGGGAGTCAGTGAGTGAGTGAACTATACACTGATCACCCATTACATCAACACCACTGCAAGGTGAACTGAACTCCATTAATCACCAACTATATACCATAACACCGGTGAAAGGATCATCAATATCCAAGGCTCATCCATGCCTACGTGGACCAAAGGCCAGTCTATCGTTTGATCCCACAGAAATCCCAGTGCAGCAAAAAGTCAATGAGCGCAATGAAAAAAATGCACCAGAATACCCAGTGCACCACAGCATGTTCTGCATGGGGCAAGACTTCAAACTCCCCAGATCCCAACCTGACTATGCATGTGTGGGATGTGGCCAACAAACAAGTCCGACAAGGCCCCACCCCACCACCCACAGCACCTAAAGGATCCCCTGATATCATCAATCTTTAAAACATTTAAAGATGTACCAAAGCACACCCCCAGAGGCCCTGTAAAGCCACAACTTGAGGGAACCACAGCCAGCCAGTAGCACAGGGAAAACTACAAAACTACAAAAAAAAAAAAAAAAGAATTTCATGTATAGAAATCAGGTGCAGGGGAGAATTTTCCAATTTTATGGATTGCGACCAGAAATTTGAATTTATTTCTTTACACCTTTCCAGAATTTATGGAAATAAATTAAAACATGCATGTGAAAAAATCTAGACTATAACTATCAGTTTAATCCTTACATCATGTCCCTGATGTTTTTACAGTTCTTTAAATAAATGGGCAGCATTTCTGCAGCTACCAGGGAGCTACTCATACTCATCCTCATCCTTAATAAGATCTCTTATATATTCGATGGATTGGGCACATTCTATAATGTTCATAACCAAATAGATTTTGTTGTTACGGATTGATCCACTTTTGAGAAAGTCAAATTGAATGTTAATAATTAAATCTCCAATGTCTTTTTGAAGTCCAGTTTGAAAATGTAGGTAAATCATTTGTAATATGAATTTTGGTAGGTTATGGATCTTTTATCATGAGAAAGCTCAGGGTCTTTTTAAGGTTTGGGAAATAATAATTCTTTGTTGGGATGAAGGTTTCAAAAATGTCTATGAAGATTTGATATGGCAAGAGTCTTAGGTCTTCCCAAAAGTATTTGAAATTGTAACCTGTCAAGCCACTCAAGATCAGGTTCCTCTATCACAGGTTTATTTAAAGTTAGTGTTTATTTTTGAAATATGCTGTTAAATTTCTTTGAAAACCTTTACCAGAGAAATATGAGCTAAGCTTGCAATAAAATAAAAAAATTCTGTAGATATTGCTTTTGAATATGTGTATTCTATATTGTTTACCATCATTGTTTTAATGCAATTTTTTTCCATTGCACTTTTATATAAATAGATATCATCATATCTCGATTGAATGGTTATTTGTTTATCTCTGTGGCTTTAGACTTATTATAATATAAATGTAATTCTTGAATAAGAGACAGTTCTGCTTCTTGCCAATGATAAATTCTAGGCATTTGTGTAGCGTTAGCTTTTTATCCATGTGAAAAGCATTTTATGCAGATTTTGATGTCCCCAAATTTTAATAAGACATAGGTCTTTACAAAAATTGTTGAATGTGGCATTTGGCTGACACTCAAAGAATGGAGAAATGTGTCTATCCAAAAAATATTGGCAATCATATTTAAGTCACCTTAAATAATAACATAAGAAGTGGTTGTGACCATACATGATAATTAAAATAACATTAAATGTTTTAAACCACAATTTTTTGACAGTGACAATGATAATCTAAATAAAAAGATATTGTTTCCTGGACAACAGTTCAGAAAGAAGGCAACCCCTGAGGATATTGAGGTTCCATGGTCAAAGTAAGCTTTGCCTTCCCAATGTTTAGTCCAAAATAAAGTAATTTTTGATTTTTCCGTTTCTCTTTTGCAGTGAAATTCACTTTTCAACACAGAACACACTAGCTGTCCTAATTCACTGGAAGTAGGTGGTAGTAGCAATTCTTAAATCATGCATGGGTCTACAACTTCTTCATTACCTTTTGCAGCACCCTTTGACTGATACAACAAATGATCACAACATAGCCTTCAGTCCTGTTTTTCTGGCTTTTTCAATTTTTAGCCATAAGACCTTGCATACTCTTGTGTTCCTTTGTAAGATCCTCACTGAAACAGATACCAAGCTCTCTGCAAATTGGATGTTTTTTTGTACTTTTACCTTTGTACCTTCTCCCCGAAAACAGGATGAGACTTTACATTATCCATGATGAAATCCATCTTGTTGGCCCATTGTGGTACAATTTTGATGATGAGATCAGTTGTGATCTGGATAATGTTTTCGTACTTCACCTCCTGCACACCATGAAGTCAGAGGGTCCTGTGTCTTTTGTAGCAAACAGTCTCATTGTTTCTTTTTTTAAACTATTTTTTTTTCTTTCAGTCTTTTGATTTCATTTTCTTTGGTTATCTTGAACTTCAGCTGAGTTTAATTAAACTTTTTAGTGATAGTAATGTGCATTTTGCTTCTGCTGTGCACCAAATTCTTCCATTAAGTTGTTAAATTTACCAATGGAGATGTCAGCATTGGAAGTATCCTGGCCTGTAGCATTAGTCATATTGGCATTGGGTGAATTCGCTTTTAGATGTAGTCATGGGTCTGGGTCATGGGACAGCATAAGCATAGAGTCTACCTTTAGATCTGAGTTTTACCATTACTTGCAGATACAGTATTTTAGCAAAGTGGTGATTCCTGTTATCCTTGCACGACGAATTCTTCACTGAGACAGTTTAAAAGCAAGAGGCTTGCTGGTGTTTGCGTATAATGACAATTTTAGGGATTTTCTTCAAGAGAGAAAATCAAAACACATTTCCATCTTGCCTGAAGTCTATGGTTGGGATTCTAGAGAGCAGATTAGCTGTGCTCACATCAATCATGGTGAAACTAGCCAATCATGTGTGTCTGTGAGCTCACACAAGCAGTGGGCATGGATAGTGCTGTCCTCTGAGTGTGTTATGCTGTTCCCACTCTTGCATGAGCAGCATTTAGAAAAGATGTGGTCGGCTGGTGTCATGTGTCTCAGAGGTACCAAGATAGGTACCCCTCCCTGGTTGTTGCCTTGATGGGAGAGTACCCTAAAGAGAGAAGGGTGGGAATTGGACTAAATGAGGGAGAAAACCAGAGAGTAATCAAAAAAGTAAAATAGTAGAGGAGAAAGCATCTATCTCCATTATCTAAAACACATTTGACATTGTCTTCCACTTTTCCTATCCCCATTGTGTCACCATCTATTGCCTCTCCTGTACATATTTTCTGCAAGAGCATTTGTTCAACAGCCTCATCACAGACCTGTTGGGTGCGTTCCTATAATGAACAGAGTGCTATTAAAGTTGCTCTGTCTGATTCTCGGTCTGCTTTCATTTTGTTCATCTTCATATCACATCAACGAAGTTCTTAAATTTAATGTAATTTTTCCTTTTCATTGCAGTATTCTACTGCTTTTGCCATCAACAGTTCAACAGTTCCTTCTCTGACTGCTTCTTTTGCCAGGATACCTGAATGGAACCCAGAGAACAACAGTGGCAACATCATCCTGTGGCGAACTTTTTCTGCATCTGGAACTGGGAAATTAGTCAGTATAGATTGAAAATTGATGCAGATAAAAATATACAAAGCTGGGATGAAGGTACAGTTCAACAAGACTACGACCCAAAGCATAGCGCCAAGAAAAAACAGGAGTGGCCTGAACCCAAAATAGCATCTCTGGAGAGACCTGAAAACGGCATTGCACTGACCCTTCCCATTTAATCTGGTTGAGCTTGACTCTGCCAAGAAGAATGAATGGAACTTCCGAAGGCGTGCCAAGAATGTAGCATCATTCACAAGTTACTGTCAAAGATGCTTTGATGTACTAAGTACTTTAAGAAGTATTAAGTGATGAGTCTGTAATTTGGGATGTTTCAGTTTTTAAGAATGATGATGAAAAAAAGGTTTGAATACATTTTAAGATGAGTGCAAAACATAGCAAAATGTGGAAAACTTAAAAGGGTATTTTCTTCACTTAAATGGTTTATTATGCAGTAATATAGTTCATCTTTGCCGGGTGTAATATTTCCTGTATTATCCAATTCCCCTTTTTTCTCCCATTGTGAAAGGAAATCTTGATCACTGTCAGTATTTCCTATCTTACTCAAGTCCTGCATGTTAACAGATTTTGCTCTCTCTCTCTCTCTCTCTCTCGCTGCCTCTTAATTTAGATATTTAGAACTATTCACCATATTTTTTAGCCACCATACCTTTTGTGGAGTTCTTGCTGCTATCTTATTTCCATCATTCAGAACCGGATAATCCACTTTCATATATTCCCTTCCCTCCTTTTTTAAGCATTTCCCAAACCTCTTCTACCTGAGTTGAATATCCTATTGTATCACAGAACTCCCTCCAATTGATCCATTTGGCTGTCTTATCATCATTCTGACTATTGTCTGAGATTGCTTGTACTTTATCATATATAAGTTCTTTAGACCAGTTTTAATGTTTTACTGCTTCATTACATGCTCATTCCACCACAGTACTACGTTCTTTCTTTTACTGCATTTACTCTTTGGAATGGATTTTAAAGTGGCCATTATTATACCTTGCTTTATTATGCTGTCAGTCCTTTCAATACTCATTTAATTTTTAATCTGCTGTAACTATTAAACACTTTCTCCCATAAATTTCTCCCAATTTGCCTTTATGTCATCCATTATTCCCATGCTCACTGTGTTCAAGGAGGATTTGATATTCCTCTTGCACCAGACTGGGGAATGGTCACTTCCTATTGTCCCCTTCTTGGTACCCAGTCCAATTACAGGCTGAAGCAATATTGTTGGAGACTATTGTTAGATCTAGCACAGATTCTTTTCCAGTATTAACATTTGTTCTAGTGCTACTGTGGCCATTTAAGCAAACTAAGTTTTTTCTTCTAGCAATGACATTTCTACTACCTGACCATGCATGACATTTGTTTCACCCACAGTGTATTATGCCCATTAAAATCACAACACCAAGCCATGTTACTACTGTTCTATCCTGCTACCTCCTCAAGCTTCATTAACTCAAGTCTATTGCATGAAGTATAATAATTTACAATCACCAGTTTTTTTCTTTGAGCCCACAATTTCACTTCCACATATGTCTCTTCATTTCCCAAACTACTTAGTAAAGGAGCCCTTGAACAAGGCACTTCCCTGATTGCTCCAGGGGTGTTGTATGCTGGGTGACCCTGCGCTCTGCCCACTGCTTCCTAACTGGAATATGCTGTGCTGTAAAATACAGTATTTATGACATATGACTGAAACTTAATAAAATGAACTCAAATTTGTTGTAATTTTTATATGCCCCAGAATGCATTTAATGTCTGTTTTTTCCTGTCTTATTAACTATAATATTGTGGAGCTTTTGTCCATTTGCTTCTGTAGGAGCCATGTTTTCATTTTAGGATTCTGTTGTTGTGTTTATTTAAAGTTTATTAGTTAAGCATTCATTTATGATAATCGTAAGTTGTTCTGTGACGTCATTCCATAATTGCGTAGTTG
>JAQMYJ010000037.1:25715384-25725655 GCA_030014305.1 Clarias laeviceps
CTCGGCCTTGTGCGCACACGCTACACAACCTTGGGGTCCAGACACTTGCAGTGCGGCGGCGTTGGTACTCTCGTTCCTATAGCGTTTTCACGCAGCATCGAGTGTAGCCTTTGAAAGGGAACGTCTCGGGTTACTTTGCTGTAAGCCTGTTCCCTGAAAAGGCGGGAACGAGATGCTGCGTCCCAATGCCGCACTGCCTGCGTGACCGGACCGTTCAGACAAATCAATCTATTTATAACCCGCAGGTGCGTCTCATCAGATGACTTCACCCGACCGAGGTTATATAAGCCAAAATTTGGCGTGTTTGATACACACATGCTTCACGACCGGCAACATGACAAGATGTTCCCATAGCGTTTTCACGCAGCATCTCGTACCCGCCTTTTCAGGGAACAGGGTTACAGCAAAGTAACCCGAGACGTTTTATAAGGGATTTTTTGTTTAATAAAAATGGCACAGACCCCTCCTCCCCATTCTTTCCTATCTCTCCTTACTGCCACATAGCCATATAAACTAAAATACAATTTTGGATTCCATCATGTTTCCTGGTCACATATAACATCTGGTTTCTACTCTGACTGAGTATGAAGTTCTTGAGCTCTTGTCCATTCACTGTGAGACTTTGCGCATTCCACTGGAAGATCAATAACCCATGAATGGCATCTCTTCGTTGGACTGTACCCTGAGTTCTTCATTAATTTCCCAGTTTAGTCTCACAGCTTTTGCAATAATCTGAATCCTTTCAGTCTTAGACTAGCTCTCATATGTTGTGTTTATCACCCCTGTTATGAAGGTCACCATTTTCCTCTTCTCTCTCCACTCCTCTTTATCTTGTTTTTTCTCATTATCTTTACCTTCCTAATTCTGCCTTTCTTAATTGCTTTTCCTGTTCTGCAAGTTTAACTGCTTTAGCACAAGTTTAACTGCTTCCTCCACAGTTACAACCCTTTGGTTTTAGTCTTTCTCCAAATATTCCATATTCATGATCCTCACCACACACTTTCTCTCTCCTTTACAATCTTTGGCCATGTGCCCAAACTCCTGGCATTTAAAACACCTCAAATGTTTTCACACATACTTTTTCACTCTATGCTTTATAAAATTAATAGATATTTCCCTGGGTAGCACCTTGTCCACAAATTCAATCATTACTTTTTCTGTCAATCTTTTTTACTTTCCTACTTCCAATTACCTCACAGCATGACATAAAAGTTGATGATGATGATGATGATGATGATGATGATGATGCCTACTGTTAGATTTAGTGCGAATGCCTGTGACACACTCACAGTATGATATAATAGTTGATGATGACGCTGACTACTGGTACATGTGACATGTCCACAGTTTGACGTAAAAAAGTTGATGATGATGCTGCCTTCCGTTACATTCATTTATGGGCAAACACAGTCCAAATTCTTTATATATAAATAAATAATTTATTCATCTTATTTATATTTATCTTACTGTTTTATTATTTTTTTGTTTTGTCTATTATTTGCACAAAATGAAATAGTTTGGCTCCTAGCCACACTGGACTTTTTTTTTTTTTTTTTTTACAGAATTTTAGAAAGTATAAAGACTGGGGGAAAAGATTTTTTTTTTTTTTTGTAATTATAATGTCATAATTATATTTTATTTATATAACTGTTTCATTATTTTTGGGTTTTGTGGTACGTGTCGTTGACATACGTGCATCTCTGTATGTGTGATCGTAATGAAGGGGGGGGCGGGGGGGGACTGTCGGTCGTGCGCCACGAACTCAGCTTTACGACAGTTGGTAGTTCTCGTTTTCCGACAGTGACTCGAAAGTACCATTGCGGTGAAGAAGCTTTTTGTCGGTTCTCGGCATTCGTTACGAAAAGAAGTTTTAAATTGCTGCATAGGCAGTTATATAAAAATAATATAGACGCGTGTATTTGAGGTGTAGATAGTATTTTATTTCTTAAATTCTATCGTTACAATTGAAACGTGAGGCCCAGCAAACGGAGCAGCTCGAAAGAAAAAAAAGTTTTGTTATTGTCATGTGACGTGATACGCATGTGGCGATAAAGTGTGGCTAATTTCTCGAACAATTTACACTCGGTTATTTGATTTCAGCGTTCAAGTCCTATTTTCAAAGCATGCCTCAACCAAAATATAGAAAGATCGCTGTTTTGGGATACCGGTCAGTGGGTAAGTGTTGACTTGGGATAAGTATTGGCCTGTATTTGCTAACTAGGAAATTAGCAAGCTAACTAGCCATAGTGGCTTAGCCGTGTTGGCTTTTATTATTATTATTAAATTAGCGCCAGCTTTCTACCATGTTCTTAGTTCTAGCTACCAGAGAAGCTCATAAGTGATCGCTAATGCAAAAAAAAAAAAAAAAATCATAATGTTACTACAATCTTTAATGCTTTTGTGAAACGCCACTAGCTAGTTAGCTAACTGGACCTGCTCATGACCTCGCGCGCACACAGCAGGAGTTGTGCTGATCCGCAGTCCTGTGTAAGATTGGCTGGTGTACCAAAGATGTTCAGTTTCATTGCGATTAGCCAGCTAAATAGAAAATCCTTTCGAAATGTGTTTAAGTGAATTGTTCCCTTTTGCAACAGGAAAATCCTCTCTCACTATTCAGTTCGTGGAAGGGCAGTTTGTAGATGCATACGACCCCACAATTGAAAACAGTAAGTATCACCGCTTCTTTTTCCTTTTTTCAAAGACATAAGCTATGTGATCTGAGACTATAATAACCTTACAGTAAATTTCCACGGACTACTGACACACACACACACACAAACTGGAGTCAAGTGGACTGTTTTTTAGAACAAGGTCATCTATCCCCCCCCCTCCCGCCCCCTCTAAAAAAAAAACAGAAATTAAAATAAATATATATAGATGTGTGCTTAAAGTTAAAATGCAATATGAATCATAATGTTAAAAGACGAGTTTTAAATGTAATTATTCTAATTATTTCTAGATAACCCAGTTGTATACTCACTGTAGGACTAGGTGGGTTCAATGATTTTTCTATGATACTTAAATGAATTCTCTCTGTTGAATTCATTGTAGAAAATGCAGTTGTTTTTGCATTTTATAATAAAAAATAACAATTGATAGAAAAATATATATTGCTATTTTTCAGTTTAGTAGATTAGACAAAAGGTTTTAAAACGCATTAAAATACAAAACATACACATCAGCTGTTTACAGTTTAAAGAATTTACCGTAAAATGAATCTCAGAAAAACTGTATTGTGACATAAAATAGCAGATTATTTATAGGATATCACGATATCCCCCATCCCTACTTAGAACCATCAGTTTCTTTTTCCTTCTCCTCTTTGAAGGCTTTTTTGTATTAACTACAGAATAAGCAGAACATGTTTAACCCCCGTGCTGTCTTGAGATTTTGTATATCTTGGTAGTGTTTAAAATATGTCATGTTGACCCATGTTATATATTTGATTTTGAATAGACCATATCTCATATGATTTTAAATAAATATGAAAATAACATACATTCCCTCAATCCCTTCCACACAAACAAATAACTAATAATTTAAATAAGTATATTTAATGTGTAGGGATAAGTTTTTATTTTTTATTTTTTTATTATTATATATTTTTTTTGAGAGGGTGAGGATTCCAAAGGCATGCAAATGTGAGTTATTCTTGTCTTTTTAGTTCTCTATAAAAAACACTTCTTTGTTAATGCTTAATCATATCCTGAATAACTTCCTGAGTTGAAGAAGCGCAAATGATGATTTCATGTCATGGACATTACTCACTGCCATTCTTGTGGGCTCAGGAACCATTAATATTACAGGTAGAAAAAGGTGGTTTACTCATTGAATAAGTGAACATTTGAATCTGACCAAATTGGTATGGGATTTAGGGTGATCATGTAAATGAATTTATTCTCATTTAATAATCCTCAAAGACAATAAACTAATGACACCAAGGTGAAATGATGATTTGTTAATTATTTTTCATACAGAAAAATAGTGGGTTAATTTGACCTGAAAAACATCATTAGGGCTAATATGAGACAATAAAATACTTGTGTAGTTCATAAATTTTACCTGCTTCTGAATAAATTTATAGCTGCGATAGATATATTGCACTTATACATACATCATCTTTTTAGCCTACTATACTGCAGGATTTCCCACCAATATGTCATGCTATAAATACAATGTGATGGTGGCATCTGCAGGCTGAATAAGTGAGTCAGGTTTGGTTACATAGAATTTAGCAAATCTGACAATAATGTTTGAGGAAGAAATCAGAACTATGCTGCTGTAAGTACAGCATTCAGTATCTTGCTGGGGGTAAAGACCTGGTTGATGTACAAGAGCTACTGTTAATTGACATGTAAAGCACTTTGCACATTGCTTGAACTCTGTTCTACATCTGGGAGCTAAGACTCTACTGCATTACAGACAGAAATTAGGAGCAAACATTTTTGCCTTTAGAGTCAATGATTTTACTTTTCTGTTATGGTTCTTAGACTTGACGTACTTTGTGATAACTTCCTAGTTCCGTTCTCATTTAGTGCAATTTATTTGAAACTTTACTATCTTACAAAATTTATGATCTTCATTGTTTTGTTAACCCATTTCTCTTTTGTGTTTCTTTGCTGTAGCTTTTAATAAAATGGTGTCTGTGAATGGACAAGACTTTAATCTTCAGCTGGTCGACACTGCTGGACAGGTAAAAAATAAACCATACTTTTATCAGCATTTAAGGTGCTTTCCTCTTACTATATATTACTACATTAAATTAGCAGCTTTTGGAAATACATAGACCAGCAGCAACTGGCACCAATAACCATGCCATGTTCAAAGTCACATATATCACATTTTTTTCTTCATTCTGATGCTCAGTTGCAGATCATCTTGAACATATTTACATGCCTAAATGCATTGAGTTGCTGCCATGTGATTTTGATGTTTGTGTGATTTTAATGAACAGTTGAACAGGTTTATCTAATGAATTGGCCTGTGTGTACTTCATTTTTATCAATTAACAAAATGGACAGTAAGTGAACAAAAGAGAACGCCATATTCAAATCAGTATTTGTTGTGACCTCCCTTTACCTGCAAAACCAAAATTGCCATGAATTCTTATCTCTTCATGTAATCCAAGACAGACTGATGTTGAGATCAGGGCTCTGTGGCGGTCAAACCATAACTTCCAGGACTCCTTGTTGTTCCCTACGCTGAAGATGATGGTTATTTATGACATTGGCTGTGTGTTTGAGCTCATTGTCCTGTGTTCAGTCTTGCACTGGTGTATGACCTGTGACATAAAACAGTCTTTCACAACCTCACCTTTAGAGTTTGGCTGTTCCTCACCCAGTTTTAAGCATCCTTCACAGCTGTTAATAATTGGTTAATCATACACAAATATTGATTTGCTATCGATATTGATAGTGCTTGTGATTGACTGTAGGGATTGTATGAATGAGTTGCAGTGCCTGATTTTCTCCACAAAATGCATGGGGGATTGCGTCCAAATAGTTAAAAATTTTTGACTACACTACATTTTTTTCATTTTTTTTCCCGAATTTTTTTCCGATTTTCTCCCCTAATTTAGTAGTGTCCAATTCCACCCAGTCACTGGAGGCTCCCACATTAAGCTTCTACTGCCAATCAGTCGGGAGGGCCGCCGACTGACCCACGTGTTTCTTCCGATCCACGTGGCGTCACCGACCATTTTCTTCTCACCGTTGGGGGCGGCGTAACGCACTCGGAGGAACAGCGCTATCCGCTCCCTCCGCCTGCGCGAGCTAACAGACGCCCCCGATTGGCTTGTAGAGCCGTCATTAATGTGGGAGCACGGAGTACCTCTCATCCCTCCCCCCTGAGAGAGCTCGGCCAGATAGCTCTCTCTAGGCCACCGGCTGTGAGAGGTTACAGCATCACCCGGGGATCATCCGGAGATCCGCCCTATCATCCGGATGATAGGGCGAGCGCTTTACCACTGCGCCACTCGGAGGCCGACTACACTACATGGTCTGAGTCTTTCAGGTGCTTTTTGTCATATTCCTTTTAATGTCTGGCCTGTCTACCTTAGATGTCTGTTTGATAGAGTGCTGCATTGATGGCTGTCTTTCTGAAAAGGCTCTCCTATCTCCACGGGCAACCTCTGGATCTCATTTATAGTGCCACTAGGGGTTCTTAGTTGCTTTTGTCCCAAATTACTCAGTTTGGCTGGGCAGCCAGATCTGGGAAGTCTTTTGGTTGTTCTAAATCTCAACCATTTAAGAATGATGGAGGCTAGTGTGCTCTTGAAAACTTTAAATGTTAAAGTTTTTCTTGTATATTTCCCCAGATCCTGTCTTGCCCAGCTACAGATAATTTGCTCAAGCTCATGGCTTTGTTTTTTCGCCTACACCTGTGAGACCTTGTATAGACAGACTAGCAGTACCCCATCATTGATGAGTTTTTAGAAATAGTTAAAAGGTTAAAGCTACAAAAAAAGCTGATCAGCTTTAATGTAATCTGTGATATTATTATTTCAAGTTGAAGCCCACATAAATTGTTGATTCAAAGAAGTAGCTTTTTGTAAGGTTGAGTATCTTACACCTTGTTAGACTTGTTTAGAAGTACTTCTTTCGTCGTCAGCCACATACATTCCCTGTTTTAGGATAGATTATTAACTGTTCATAATATCATTTAAGCGCAAAACAATATGCTCTCAGTTCGGGTGTTTTACATGCCCTTACCTCAGATATGTTTGCTCTAATGCCCCGTGGTTTATCTCATAGTGGTGTTCCACATGCCTACTTTTTATTAGCACCATGGTGTCAGAACATATAAGACAAACTGGTTTTAAACTTCCTTCCGGAAGAATGCACATACATTGATCTGTCCATACACATTTAATTGAACATTCAGCTTTCTTAGTCTACTTTTTTTTGGTCTACTTGCCTTTTTTTTTTTAAAGAGTAATCCATACTGTGTTGTGTTTCGTGTTTTGTATTACGTATTTAGTTTACATATTGTTCTGTCTTTACGGTAAACTATGGTATACTATTGTGTTAATTACCTCTGTTGAGTGATCCATATAGCCATGCCCACCTCAAAGGAAAAAGTGCCATATTCATCCACAAAAGCGCTGAATGTAATCTGGCACAAAACTGCTCACAAATTCTACTCAACATTTTGATGTAATTTATGGACAGTCATATCCAGTACCCCCCATCCCAGCCAGCTGAGCGAGCTTGGCCAATCAACTCTCTCCTCCCCCCGCAGCGTGAGGCTACATCATCACCTGGGAATCGAACTACCGATCTCCGGTTGATAGAACGAGCACTTTACCACTGCGCAGACAGACATTCAGACAAATTCTTTTTAGACTGGTTTCTGGTCCCCTCCAATGTATGAAATGTAAAGATATCATTGAAAGTGAATTATGACCAATGTACACACAAAACCTTTCTTTCATTTATATAGAAGTGCCCCTTTTTTTAATTAAAATAAGCACAGAAGAACTTATGGAAGGATCTCATGGTCCATTGATAGGAGGAGCATGCACCAGAGCTCAATTGCGCTTTTTAAAACTAAGCGGTCTGAATTCTTATGTAAATGGCATATTTTAGTCTTTATTTTTGTAATAAATTAACAAAACGCACAAAATACCTGTACACTACCTGGGTGCCAAAAAAAATTTTCACATCAGAAAGGTCAAATTATTAGCTTGTGTCAAGCAAAGACAACAGTTAAGATGATTTTAAATTGTATTTTTTATAAGAACCCTCCAACATATTAAAACCTGGAAGGATAGTGCTTAACTGTCAACTTAGTGGAAGAAATGTGGTTGCAGGGGAAAAATAAATGAATGGAGATCACTTGAAATTACATGGGGGAAACATTGACAATAGAAGTAACAGGTATATTTAATAGTGAAAGTAAGATCATTTCAGTGTCCATGGTTTAATGATAAATCACAGGACTGAGACTAAACAGCATTATGACCATGCAAAAGCCACCTGTTAGTGAGGCTAAGCAGAAGGTCATGTGGTCTGATGAGTCCAGATTTACCGTATACCAGATTGATGGGCATGTCGGGGTTAGAAGGGAAGCGGCTGATGGGCTGGACCCATCATGCATAGTGCCCACTGCAAAAGCCTCTGGGTGCAGTGTTGATCTTGATATGCTTCAGTTGGTCGGGTGTAGGCTCAGGTCTGTGCCCGTGCATGCGAGCAAGCAAAATCTATTTTAAGTTCATTCCATTTTAGTTACAACGCCAACCATGTTGAAAAGTTCAAGGGGTATGAATACTTCTGCAAACCACTGTCTTATATTTGTCTAGAGGAAATTAGACAAATTATTAGAACATAGACTTGTTTTAGGTCTCTCTGCTTCATCTTCGGATACCAAAATAACATTTCATTGAAGGTTGCTTTTACACAGTACAATTACAGTAACCAATAAATGGATTTAGATTTGTTTCCCCTTGTAAAATGCCTGAGATGGCACAAGGAAGTAACCTAATTTATAAATGTAGCATTTACTCGAGGTATCTGCTTATTAACATTTTAATTAAAATAAAAGACTAAAGGATGCAGGTTACATTTTATTGCAGAAACTTTTTCACAACCAGCATATCGTCTAACTTGCAAAGTATTCCAATAATTATAATTATTTGGTATATTTTATAATTATGGTATATTTTAAAGCTTGTGCAATTAAATACATTCAGAGAAGAGGACAATAAATGAATACTGTGACAAATTTCAGATATTAGAATGATCACATTTCTTTCTTTGTGACAAAGGCATGATAGTTAAACTCATTTTTTTTTTTTTTTTTTTTTGTTCCTTTAAATCTGCGTTGCTTATATTTTTCAGGACGAGTATTCAATTTTCCCACAGTCTCACTCAATGGACATACATGGGTATGTTCTGGTGTACTCTGTCACATCAATGAAAAGGTTGGTGCTTTGTGAATGGTTAGTGTAGTGAACTCGCAGAAAATTATGAAGTGGTCTGTTTGATAGTAAACTTCACTTATTGTCTTTTTTTGTTTTTTCTCTATGTCTCCTGAAACATTTACTTTTTATGCTAGCTTTGAAGTGGTTCAGGTTCTACATGACAAGCTGCTGGACATGGTTGGAAAAATACAGTAAGTGTGTGTGTTTGTGCATGTGACTGAATAATCATATGTGAAGCAGAATGTGACTCTGGAATTTTTTTTCCAGAGTACCAACGGTTCTTGTTGGGAATAAAAAAGACCTTCACATGGAAAGGTAAGTGCAGCAGCTCAGTAGAAAATAAAGTAAGGAAGTTATAATGAATTATTAAAATCTCTCTCTCTCTCTCTCTCTCTCTCTCTCTCTCTCTCACAGAGTTATTAAACCAGAAGAAGGCAAAAAATTAGCTGACTCTTGGGGAGCTGCATTCATGGAATCATCTGCTAAGGAAAACCAGGTAAATTATTTCAATCTCTGAATGCATTTAATCATTCAAACCACTTGAATGTCATGTACACATGCACAATTGCTTTTTTTTGTGCTTACAGACAGCTGTAGAAGTTTTTAAGCGGATAATTTTGGAAATGGAGAAAGCGGACGGAAATGCCCCAGCTGAAGATAAAAAATGTTGCGTGATGTAGGTGCTGGTCTTTAAAAAAACAAAACAAAAAAACACAGCAAGCTACCTGGCCAAAGTTAAGAGTGACGACATCACCAGTAAGCAAGACGCAGTGCGGTGGTGGGACTGCCGTTTTAAAACTCTACCCACTTCTCACAGCAGACAGGACGAGTTATATACGAATTTATAAGAAATTGAGAAAAACACGAAAGAATGGTAAGCTTTCCCAGAATAAATATTTCCCCAAATGAAAACCATTTCAAGCACCAATTTCACTACGGTTTATTTTCTGCATCAAAATTGATGCAGGTGCATTTAAGGTGAATTATTTTAATTGCACCCTTTGAAATCTGACTTTTTGTTAGAACATTTGGCCCCTAGCACACATCTTATAACCTCTGTGCCATAGGGATTTGCTGAGTGAACTATGACCTGGTCAACTCCTGCTGGATAACATGCCTTTAACATAACATGAATGAATGAATCATGACGTATAAATCTTGTTCATCAATCCATGACTTAATGTGCTGGACCATGTGCCTGATGTGTTCTTGGTGACATGAGTGGACAGGTATTAAACCCTTGTCACAACAGATATTGAGGACTTAAAAGGAAGTGCGCACTCGCTTTTTTTTTTTCTTCTTTCCCCCCCCCCCTCACCCCAGGTTAATTTTTTTTAATTCAACTTTGTAT
>JAQMYJ010000037.1:25751468-25761529 GCA_030014305.1 Clarias laeviceps
TCAGATACCACATACGCAACTTCTTCGCTGACAGTATAGAGTGAGAGAGTTCGGGCTTCTGGAAGGGCGAAAGTGCGAACGCAGGTCAAAATAACTTAAAAAAAAAAAGTGAATAATCGTTTTTTTCGATTACACCATTTTTGTGATTGTTGAGACCCGAAATTGAAATCGAAATTGAAATTCGATTAATTGCACAGCCCTACCATTGGGTGCACATTCCTCCAGAATGGTTCGGTAGTCCTTGGCAGTGACGTGCCCATCTAACACAAGTATTGAGTCTAGGGAATGCCATGATGTTGCAGCCCAAACCATCACTGATCCACCCCAATGCTTCACTCTGGGCATGCAACAATCTGTGTGGTACGCTTCTTTGGGGCTTCTCCACACTGTAACTCTCCCAGATGTGGGAAAGACACGTTTGGCATTGGCACGAGTGACCAAAGGTTTGGCTATAGCCGCCCAGCCATGTACATTGACCCTGTGGAGCTCCCGACGAGTTGAGGTGCACATTTAATTCTGCAGGGAGTTGGGCAGCTGTGGTTTGAGGTTTTTTGAATAAAAAAAAATATCATAACTTTTCAGACAGCTTCCTCTTGCGTCCACAGTTACTCCTGTTGGATGTGGTTTGTCTTTCTTGGTGGTATGCTGACATTACCCTGGATACCGTGGCTCTTGATACTTCACTTGCTGTCTTGGTCACAGATGTGCCAACAATTTGTCCTCTTTTTAAATCTGTCACCGATAATGTTGTGTGCATTGCAATATTTTAAGCAAAACTGTGCTATTACTCTGCTAATTAAACCTTCACACTCTGCTCTTACTGGTGGAATGTGCAGTCAGTGAAAATTGGCCAACAGGCTGGTCAAATTTAGCCATAAAACCTCCTACAATAAATTGGCCAGTGTTTCAGTTTCATTGTCCAACCCCTCGGAGGCATGGTGGTGTAATGGTTAGCACTACTACCTCCTGGGTCCGGGTTCGATTCCCGGCTCTGTGTGCATGGAGTTTGCACATTCTCCCTGTTTCCTCCGGGTACTCCGGTTTCCTCCCTCAGTCCGAAGACATGTAGGTTGGGTTGATTGGTGTTCTCAGATTGCCCGTAGTGTGTGAATGATTGTGAGTGTATGTGTATGGCTTTGTGCCCTGCGATGGATTGGCGCCCTGTCCAGGGTGTACCCTGCCTCGTGCTCCAAGTCTCCTGGGATAGGTTCCCCCCACGACCCTGAATACAGGATTAAGCAGTAATGACGATGAGTGAGTGAGTGTCCAACCCCTGTATATATATTTGATTATATTTATATATGTATGTGTACATATATACAGCCAGCTTTTTCAAGAATGACATTGTGTGGCTTATCCTCCTTGTGGAGGGTCTCAGTGATCGTCTTCTGAACAACTGTCAAGTCAGCAGTCTTCCCCATTGTGGTTGTGTGTACTGAACTAGTCCAAGACATATACTTCATACTGAATGAATAGTAATTTGCTAAAATTCAAAATGAAATATTCAAATATTTTTATATTTTGGACTTTTGTTTTTCATGAGCAATAAATTGTAATCAAAATTAAAACAAAAAAGGTTGACTATATTTAACTTCATATGTTATGAATCTAGACTATATAAGAATTTAACTTTTTGGATTTAACTGTCAAAAGGAGAAAAAAAATAAACCTTTTCTTCATCTTTTTTTTTTTTTTTTAAGATACGCTGTAAATATATCGGGTACATTAAAAGCAACAATAGAGGTCAAGTCTGAGCCAAACCACTCATGTCCTGCAGGTTTCTTTATCGACCGCCAAAATGTTTATCAATTCATGATGACTATTTTGAGACACATTTGTGCAGCCACATGGTGATTAATCCACCTGATGGAGAAGAAAATATTCTGTGTATATTTTGCAATAGCATTTTACTATTTCAGGCTTCCCTAATTAGATCATTTTATACTTATTACAATTAGGGCATTGAGTGGCATCTTTTAAGTTGCTTGCACTTTAATCCCCATGGGCTGTCTCTTGCTCTTAAGCTTGCTTTCTCCAATTTCAATACAGACACTTCACCATCTGCAAAATGATCCCAATCAATCAGCCCAGGGAAGTAAACCTTCAATCCTGCTCTCCCTCTAATGGAAAAATATTGGTTTAGTATAGATCTGTACCAAGTGCCTTACTGCTCACATGGAAGAATGCATAATCTAGATCAACCTTTATCATGTTCAGATATAATTCTGGTGTAAACTACAGCAGATTACTTTTCTTTTACGCAATTTATATTAGAGATTAACTTATACTTTTTGTATCTTGTTTAATAGGAAAATCACATAGCAGTTGTATTTAACATTTGCAAATTATCTTGAAATGTATATAAATAGACCTGGGCTACTGCGACTAATTAAATCGTCAATTTGTGTTAGAAAATTAAAAAATTTAGATGTTCAAAACTGATAGTAACAGTGCAACTACCCTTCCAGGTTTTCATAATGTGCTGGACAATTCATAACCCAGTTCCAGTAATTTCAGCACTCTACTTAGTTGTCTTCTTTGCTTCATGCCATTTATTTTACCCTTCTATAACACAGTAACATCTTTTCCACAACCATGGAATACATCTTCTGACATGGTTGTTAATGAAATAAGAAACTACTAACTTCATCAGTTAGGGATAAGAAGAAATATTGCAATCTGAAATTTATTAAGCATTGCAATAATGATTTAATCAAAGGGTCTTAAGTATTTGAATATATCTGCAGTAAATGCCTTGAATATACTGTTAATTGCAGGGGCACCAAGGCATTTTTGAAGTTCTACAAAGGGCAACAATGCAACTTAGCAATTGTTTATCAAGGCAGGAAGGCACTTTATTACAAAACACTACATAGACAAGTTATGCAGTGTTCAAACTGATAAACTTGGTTGTCTCTTGCAAATATTCACTCATTTTTAATTTGATGCATGCAACAAAAATTTAAAGTTGCATCATAATAAATTACAGTAGAAATCACAGTTCTGTTTAATCGTGAAAATAAAAGAGTAAAGTATTTTCCACAGGGAATGTGATGATATGGGGCGAACAAAATGTAGTCAGCTGAATAACTGAATGTACTAAATGACTGTTATTCCATCAATTGATTTTTTTTTCTCCACTGATGGCATAGGCAATTACTCAAATTATGAAATAAAGGTTCCAGGAGCATGATGAATCATTTTTACACATGAATTGGCCACCACATAATCAAATCATGATCTCAGTAATTAAAGCTGTATGCAGTGTTGGCCAGGCAGTGTACTTTGCTAAAGCACATTTTGTGGTACAGCACAATAATAAGATACATGAGTCTTTATTGGGTAAACGCCTACCAAGTTAGTACAGCTTAGACAGTTTTATTTCAGTGTCCAAACTTGTGCAAAATACTCCAGATCCATCAAAGTGCAAGATGATCTCTTCTTTTTCTTTTTCTAGTCATTTTCCACATTTGGATCTGGCCTCTGGGCAATTTCAACATTTTGATTTATTGTCATTACTTTACTAATTGAGGCCTGCAGGTTTGGTGTCAAATAGATACAGCTATCCATGATTCTGTACATAGATATCTTGGACTAGATTGGACATACCCACTATATTATGCTGACTCTACGATTTACGCTACTACCCAATTGCATTAATAAGAATTTTTATGCATTCTTGTCTGAGAATCTAAAAAGTGACTATCTACTTGTGTCCGTTTCATTAATTAAAAAAATGTACGTTTCACTCATTTGTGAAAGATGATGCCTGTAGTCAGTACCTATTGCTATGATACCTACAGGTGAAAAAAATAAAGCAGTACTTTTGATTTTGATGGTGATCCATTAGCCAAGGCTTATCCAAGGCATCCAGTAAGATAGCTCAACCAGTGATGCTAATGCAATAGGGTGCTTACAGCTTGTCTAATCTATATACAATATTCAATTCCTGGTATCTTAACTAGCCCCAGTTCCAACAAAGAGGGTAATGGCACCATAACACAGTGCTGCCACCATCATGCTTCCATACAGTTGTGGTATTATTTGGATGGTAAACATGTTTTTTGCAATTATGCCCAAAAAGTTTTACCTCGGTCTCATCAGACCATACTACATTTTTGCTGTCTGGTTTGAGGTAATTATATGTATTATTTGCCACTATAAGGGCACTTAAATGTTTAGTTTTTTCGTCTTTCCATGAAAAAAAAATGGAAGTGTTAGTTGTGTATGTTAATTAATGCTGTTAGTATTATAATTAATGCTTTTGAGAACTTGCTATCCCTGCTGTTCAGTCCCTCCTATTCAGTCCCTACCATTTTATTCCTTATTTCTAGTGAATATTGATCATGTGCAAGCAGCTTATAACATTTCTAAGCTATAAATTATTTTTAGCATTTTTTTTTCTCTATTGTGAATGGTCCATTATCATCTTTATTTCTCCTGTGATTTTATGAGAATATTAGCTATATAAGGACGAAATAACGTCAGGGCTTCATGAACATGAATGAATCATTACAATTCCATTGCACATACCACTACATTAATGCTACCATGGAGTCATATTTCTGGTTGTGTATGCTTATTCTGTATGCCTGTGTGGGAGAGCAGAGGTAAGACAATAAGGTAATAACTGAATAATTTATCAGCATGAATAAATGATAAGGTGAGGTTCTTCACTTGGTGTGGTATCTTTGAGTTCTTATGCATGATCAATAGAAAAAAAAAATATGGAATAGTTTGTGCTAATTACTACATTTGTACATAGTTTAATAGTTTGCTTCAGAGCACTTTGTTCAAACTTTCTACCCATTCCTAATAAGTATGAAAAGCCTAACCATTACTTGTTTAACACAGATGAAGAAGCTGTATTTTTTATTATTATTATTCTAGATCATTCAGAAACAATGCAGCCAGCTAAGCCGTCATTCCTACAGTATTTTGAACAGAAAGAGAAGGAGGACAACAAAAACAGTGACAACGACTGTAACAGACTGCCTACAGAAGGGGACATGGAGGTGGTAAGTCAGTGTTTCAACTAGAACTTTTTTCAGGCACAGTGACCAGGATGATGTTTCAAATAATAAAACTAATAAACTGTTAAGTTGCTGCAAACAAATTAAACATATACAATATGAAAGAGGCACCTTCAAGGGCAGGGTTTGATTCTCACCTCAGGTCTGTTTGCATGAAGTTTGCATGATGTTTGCATGCTTGGTGGTTGACCTCCTGGTACTCCTGTTTCCTTCCACAGGCATGCAGAGTAGTTTAATTAGTGTTTCCAAATTGCTCATAATATTTGAGTGTGTGTCTGCTTGTGTGCCCTGCAATGGGCTGGCACCGTGTCCAGGGTGTACCCTGCCTTGGAAAAAAAAAAAAAAGCCATGTCATGTATGCATGGTAGGGTTCTCGTTGATTTGGTGGCTCATCATGTCTGTACTATTATAGAGGTTTGCTGTAAGTAATGTTCACTGTGTTGTTGACTCAGATTAAAACAAAGTTAAAATACAGTATTTTTAAAATTATTGACCTTAATGGTTTGTGCTTTTTCATGAAATGGGTGTTACTTTTTCCAGCTTTGTTGCATAGCATTAGTTTAATATTATCAGTATTTTTCTTCATCACCCTGATTTACTTCCTTAGTTTGAGATGGCCACCAAATTTAAGCCAATTCCCATCGGTCACGACTACTGCTACTAGGGAGTGAAGGCTATTATGTGCTTCCACTGGAGCATAGCCAACTGACTACCTATCTGTGAAGCCAATGGTGTGTGTTTATTTGAACTGCTGATCATGCCAGGGGGAAGCATACATTTTTTAGCTTTTAAATTGAGACTTGTGTCTCTGTGAGCTCACAGTAACTTAAGATTAGCTGGTAGTTGTTAGGGGAGAGAGGGTATTTCCATTCTTTGGACTCCTGGTGAGGGGGGCTGTGACCTCATTAAGAGTATCTGTATCTGATTTTTATGTTTGTTTCTTCTACTGAGAGCTATTTATTTATTGACCCTTACTTGCTTTCTTCATTACACTTACCAAGCTTAATAATGATACCTTGACATTGATAATGGTTTCTGAAAACTACCTTTTTCAATACCAATGTTCTAAGATCGATGCAAAGACACGGTTTCAGTCACTGTTTGAAATATGCTACAACATATAGAAATGAAATATGTAAAATACATTAAATAGCCTATATATAAAAACAACTAGGCCTTTTTTTGAGAATGTTCCTTTAATTGCTTTCGAAAGGAATCACAGAATGACTAAATAAGTTGCTCTATTGAAGTAGTTTTCTACTCGGGTAGACAGTGATGCTCATAGACATGCTGAGTAGTCGTAGAGAGAACTATGAATTTTATGAATAAAATTGTATAAAAGCCAGAATCAAATTAGGAATCGTCATATTACCAGAGGATTGCTGTATTTTGTATACCACTAATTCAATAAAGTTCAGCTTTTGATTAAGCTAGCTGTATCCATCCTATTTAGCAGACATATACAGTAAATGTTGAGAGAAAGATGGCTATGGCTTGTTGTTCTTGCAGCCAAACATGCAGCAACTTTTGGCTTTTAATTTTTCATGCACGGTCATGCATTTCTTTCATTTCGTTGTGTAGCCGGTGTTGGCAGCAGTGTCCCTATTTGTATATAATGCTTTGTGTGCTATTGGCAGGGTCTTACAGTATAAAACGGATCATACTTTTAATCGCTTGCACCTTTTACACCTACCTTACAAATGAGCTCTGTCTCTTGACGTTATAATAAGCATGCTGCATGCTTATTGCCTTACTGATGGTTATGACTTTAGGTATTGGTATAATTAGGTTATTAGGTAAAAGCTTAGGTATTGAAGTATGGTACCACCTGATAATGCATTTTTTTTAGTACTTCGAAGTATTTAAGCAATTTGATTGGTCCCATAAACGTATTAAATAGTCTTATGTAAGGGTCACATTTCTGAATCAGTTGCCTCTAATGGGTAGTGTCACAGCAAATCAGGTTATCTGAATCAGGGATTAAAAAAAAAAAAAGCATGAGACTTTATATCTGCAGATCTCTGAGTGCAAATACATTTCACTTGCTGCTGAAGTCAAACAAACCATAGGACATTGAAAAAGGAAATAAAGACCATTACAAAGACAACTGACTGCCTCCAACATTTTTACTCTTCAGTTTACAGTTTGCAATTGTTATTTGACCAAAGTATCCAGATGTTTTTTTTTTTTTTATTGCAAGCAACATAGCAACAATGTAGTGGTTTACTACATTTGTTTTAAAATATTATTAAAGAGTCTAAAGTTAGCAGTCAGACTTGATCCAACTCCTCCAATCTACCCATCTAAAATTTTAAAAGATTTGAAGAATTGATCTGTGAATAGTCACTGCCATAAATATTTTACCATTCTATAACAAATTTAGGACTTTGGCTAATTTGCAGATCACACACACATACACACACACACGCACGTGCGCGCGCACGCACACAAACACACACGCATATTGTTCCCGACGTACAAACATTCGAGTCACGAAAGTTGCTTTGAGACAAAATAGTGTCCGGGATTTCCTTTGTGATTTAAAGGCGCAGAGAACACTCTCATTTCACTGAGAGATTTATTTCCTTAGTTGGTTATGAGTATTTTTGAGAACATTATGAGTAAATTGACTTTGACTACTGTAGCTGAACGTTTTCCTCTAGTAGAGCACAAAAAGGCCCACAGCACCACTTGTCCCTTTAGTCAGTTTAGCATGACAGTCCTTCAGTCTCAGACCCAGTTACTAAGATGTCTCTTGTCTTAGAGAATGGAGTCTTATTTTTATCTTATTGATGTGCAATATTCAGTTACAGGATTCCCGTAAAGGGCACTAACTAAGTCATCTGGGAGTCAGCAGGAATGTCTTTGTGCTGGAAATGCATTTAACCTATACTTTTTTTTTTTTTTTTTTTTTTTTTTTTACTACTAAAAAGCCATGGCTATACTATCTCAATGTTGGAGGCTAATTGGCTGATGCATCAGACCTAAACAGTATTTTTACTGGGGAAAATATGTTGTGAAAATACTTTAAATATAACAGATTTTTTTTTTTTAATTAAAATTAAGATAAAAATTTTTATTGGTCGTAAAGTTCTATTTATTTTATTAGGTTTTTTTTCTTGCCTTTTTATTTAATTGGAAACACACCATTATGACACAAATAGAGCTAAAACTTCTTAAGTTGAACTTCTTAAACTGTTCAAGAGAACTTGTATTACTAAGAACTAAACAGCTATATTATGAGCAATCACACAGGACCAAGCCGCTTCCTTGCATTAAGACAGAGTGTCTTGCCTCTGTGATCAGAGATGCTCCTGGCATGGTTTTGACCCATCCTTCTCTGGATAATAACATCTTTAGAGTTTTTTAGCTGAACTTTATAAAACAGATATAAAGCTTGGATGATTTCTCAAATTTGAATGAATTCATGGGCCTCACATGGGTGTGTGTGTGCATATGCGCTGTGTATATGTGTTTGTGCGACACCCTCTCCCTCTTCTCGTCTTACACAGTACCCCTTCCTCCCCTCTTATTTGAGAGGGGGGAGGAACTACTGTGTGAGACGATTTTCACACACACACACTAACGGATACACTACCTCATCAGGAAAATTAACAAGAAACATCTCTGACACTCGAGTGCCTGCACACACTAACGGAAAAATAAAACAAATTAACCTGCACTTTACCTTTTGATAAGAATCACAACAGAGCAGTGTCTCCATTAGAGTGTGTGTGTGAAGGCGCGCGCGCGCACACAAGCTGCTCAGTGCAGGCTGACACAGAGAGAGAGGGAGAGAAAATGCATCTTTAACCTCTCTGTAATGAGACTTTCTTTTGCTTTACACGCGCTCACACGTGTGTTATAATAAACATTACATAAAATAAAAGAGGCTTTACACACACACACACACACACACACACACACGTTGTCACAGTGAGAGACGCGTTCTAAGACCGAACAGGGGAGACGATTACTCAAAATTCCGCAGATCAACAGAGAGAAAAAACATTGGCTCAATTGTGATCACGTGACGCTCGACATCAAAACAAGAAGCGCTTGCGTGCTACATGATACTCGGTACTAGTAAACCAAGACAAAAAAAATTTTGTTTTCTCTAAAACAGTTTATAGCAAGAGAGATTTTGTAATGTGTGTGACTGTTAACCATATGTTGGAATGAAGGCTTGCCACTTCAAACAGTGGCAAGTTGGTGGTGGTGGGGTTTAAACACTAGGACCTTCCTATCAGTAGTCCAATGCCTTAACCACTGAGCTACCTCTGCCCTAAACCGTTGGTGACTGTACACCTACACCGTTGGCCCATGACTGTGTTTGTGTGTGTGTGTATCTCAAATTTCAAATTTAAATTCCATTTTCATGTCACATACACAGTCATACACAGTACGATATGCAGTGAAATGCTTATACGACCGCCTGTGACCTTAAATTTTTTTAAAAACAATCAACAAGAAATAAATACAAGATATTTTCTATAGAAATAAATAGCTGAAACTATAAGGAAGTAGAACAAAATATAAAAATTTTATATATATAAGAAATATAAACCCTATCTGTAAAAAAAACAAATAACAAATTTAAATGGAAATAAAAATGTAAATGACAAGGAGTGTGCAAATGTGCAACAATACAGTACAATTAATAAAAGAAATAAAAAGAAAAAAGAAAAATAAATAAAAAATGGACATGTCCAGAAAGTGTGCAAATGTGCAATGTGTGTGCAAATGTGCTATGTCCTGTCCATGATTGTCCAGTCTACAGTGTACTGGGGTATGTGCACAGATGAATGATGCCCATGAGTGTCCATTTCTGTGCGGTGTGCAAAAAGGCGGAGATGATTAGTCCTGTGTGTTGATCTGGTTTAGAGACTGTGGGGAAGAAGCGGGAAGAAGCTCCTCCTTAGTCTCTGTGTTGGTCTTCAGGGAGCGGAATCGCTTTCCTGACTGCAACAGAGAGAACAGTCCATTGCTGGGGTGGCTGAGGTCCTTCACAATCTTCCTGGCCTTGGT
>JAQMYJ010000037.1:25766105-25777620 GCA_030014305.1 Clarias laeviceps
ATTTGGATTTTTACAACATTATTGTTGAAATACACAGTCCTGGAAAAGGGACGTTTCTTTTTTTGCTGAGTATATATCACAGACGATGCCTGCAGAAAGCATGTAGCATCATTCAGGACCACAACCACCCCGCATGCATACGTGCACTAAGACACTGAAGGACACCAGTTTCTATCACCAGGCTATTAGAATTCTTAACTTGAATGGATAGCTGAATGATGTAATAATTACATAACACACCATGTTTCTGGACACAAAAAAAATATATTTAAAAGTATAGCTCTAAGTAAGCTTCAAACACTAAAATCCTTGTTTTAAAGGAAGGGCTGTACTAGCACACCTTAAATGTGTGCAATACAATCTTAATATATATCATGTGTATTTTGATGTACAGTATGTGACCATAATGTGCAATAATACACACACACACACACACACACACACACACACACACACACACACACTCACTTATGCATATACATACATACACCTACACAAATTTCAATAGGGTTGAGGACTGGACTTCGACTACACCATTTTAAAACAAACTGAATTAAAAGAGGAAGCACTAATTTCATAAAACAATTATCATCAGTAGTTATCACCAGTAAAAGATCTTCATAATATTTTCATCTTTACTATAATGGCGGTCCTGGCCTTGGCTGATGCGCAAACAGCTGTTCTCTGAGGACCTGAGCCTCTAATAACTAACTGGACCCTATATTAGATCACCCAAATGATAATGGGTTCCCTGTTGAGTCTGGTTCTCCTCCTACTGCCATCTCAGGGAGTTTTTTCTTGCCACCGTTACCCTCAGCTTGCTCATCAGGGACTATCTAATAATTTTGATTCATACACATTTTTCACAGTTCATACAAATTTCCATAATTTGTGTAGAGCTGCTTTGTGACAATGACAATTGTTAATCTACATTAATGTTTTGGATTTGTATTTTATACAAATAAAATGAAACTGAATTGAATTGAATTGAATAAAATCAGATTAGAAAATTCCTCATTGAGAAAGCAGTCTGATGTAAATTTTTAACACAAGTACAGCGTTCGGGATAGCTTCCAAAGTAACTACTACAATATGTAGCTACTGTTGCCTTACTCTTACTTACCATGCTAAAAAGTTTAAGTGTTCTTGTTTACAGCAGGTACCGACATGCTGTTAATCTCAATCGTCAGGGGTCTGAAAATCCAGTCCTGGACGGCCAGTGACCAGCACAGTTTGTAATTCACCAACACCTAAACACACCCACTGAACCTAGTAATTAACAGATTAGTTAAATCAGCTGTGTTTTAGAAGAAGAATCACCAAGCTGTGTTGGACACTGGCCCTCCAGGACTGGATTCGGAGACCCATGGTCTAACTCAAAACACCATGTTAAATGGCAACTCCTGGGCAGAACTGAGCTGAGTGTTTCTGACCACTTCTTTTTCCTCCAGGCATGACGTAAATGTAGACAATAAATTTCAATTATAAATACAAATAAACAAAAACAAACCTGGAGCATGAACAAATACACAGGAAACAGGAAACCACAGGAAAACTATGACTAAGAAAAAACAGATTAACATAGCACATGCAAGACAAGGCACTCAAGACAATAACCAAAGACACAAAGAGCCAAGAACCAACAAACATTCAAATCAGCAAAAAAAAACAAGCAACAAAAACAAACTAATTGACTAGGCAACTTGCACCCTTGCACCCTTTAGTGGATAGAATAACAGAACTTGGCTCGAAGGCACTAACTCCTGATACGTGACTGGGTCCAGGGCAACCCAAATTCTTTGATGGTGGCTTCAATATAGATGGTGTGAAATGAGGACTGGGGAATGACTGGGGGCTTGGCATGGAAGCTACGTTGAAGCTAGGAAGCCAGAGTTTGTTATTCAAGTGGACATTTGCAGAACTGCACTACCAGCACAACATGCAGCGGAACGGGTGCTGAAGCTCTGGAAGAAGGGGCATCTGCATGTTATTTGATCCTGAATGGTGAGTTATTGCCATTGCTCTGCCATATCTGACTTTCATAGGCATACAAAATAGGTTAGGTTTTAAAGGAAGTTACTTTACCTTGGACAGCTTATAGCAGTGGTTATCAACTCCAGTCCTGGACAACCACTCACCCACATATTTTAGAACATTCTCTGCTCCCACACCTGGTTATCTAATCAACTACTAATCAGCCTTTTCCTAATTGAAGTTGGTGTGGTAAAGCAGGGAAAACACTAAAATATGCAGGGCAGGCATCCTGCAGGAATAACCAGATTAACAAAAACTGAAGAAAGACAAGACAATGCTGAAAACACAGAGCTTAAATAATGACCACTAATTAAAGACACAACCTGTGGTCTTAGACTGAACTTTGAACTAAGAACCAATAAACACTCAACACTCTGTCATCAACATAGAACTTCCAAGCACCAGAACATACAGTCCAACAACACACAAATTTACTCCATGGTTTGTACCCTCCAGTGGATATTCATGACACTTCAGGAATATTTTAAACATCACTAGTAAATCTACATTTTTACTTAAGATTCCCACACCAGCACCCCACCACACCTGCACAGCTCTGTACGTCAGCTTTGAGTTATGAGGACGAGTTTTACCATCCAGTCTTCAGGATCTTATTGACCTAGCATGCTCGCAAGTGTCTCAGGTCAGTCCAGCCCCCAACTCTTCTTTGTCATTCAGAACCTCCCATTGAACCCATTTCTCCAGAGGAATGCTGATGACAGTGGGACGATGGGCCATGCTTCTACTGTGGCCTGTCTAGCCATTTCCTACGGCCCTGTCTACTTAACTGTAAGGCCCCCTGGTGATTCTGGGATTGCGGCGGGCCCAAGCCATAAAGGTTTTCCCAGAAGTCCCATGCCATGTCAGGGTCGTTGGTCATTACTTTCCTGAGGTTCAACTTCACGCTCCATTACTGCCTAGATTACAAAAATGGCAAGCCTAATGCCCTTTCCCATCAGTTACCTCCCCAATAAATTCACCCTCCCTTGAAGCCATTCTACCACCTCATTGGCTTGTGGCCATGGCTCACCTAGAAGTGGAGAATCAGGTATTACGTCCCCTTCAGCAACTTTCCACTGGACCAACTCTTCATCCCAGTCTCCAATACACTCTCTGGTACTAGAATGGGGTTTCGGTTTCAGACTGGCATGCCACCCAGAGGGCACTTGCACACTTTTCCTCATACAAAATCCATTTAAAGAGGATGTGGAAGGGTTTGTAGCATCATGCAACACCTGCACCAGGAATAAAACCACTAAACGATTACAGTGAAACCTTGGATTGTGAGTAACCTGGTTTGCATGTGCTTCTTGTTTTGAAGGAGCTATGGAATTGTGGGTAATCGCCTCCCCTGCTCGTTCTTAGTGCTCGTCTCTCAGTCAGTCTCAGTATAATCAACATCCGTGTATGTGTTTACTGGAACACTGTGACCACATGTGTGCGTGTAAGCATCTTTTATTTTGTTTGTATGTGTGTGCGCGTGTGTGTGTGTGTGTATGTGTATGTATGTGTGTGAAAGTCGTCCTTGAGTGCGTGCAAGTAAAGCAAAAGCAAGTGTCATTAGAGAGGTTAAATATCCATTTCCTCTCTCTCTCTCTGTCAGCCTGCACTGATTCAGTGTGTGTGTGCATGCATCATTAGACATTGTGTCCCTCCCCTCCTCCTCTCACATTCTCACACATACACACACTCACACTCTCTGAAACACTGCTCTGTCACGATTCTTTTCAAAGGTAAAGTGCAGGTTAATTTGTTTTATTTTGACTTTACAGCAGTGATTCTGTTAGTGTGTCATTAGAGAAGTTTCTTGTAAAGTTTACCAATTAAGCAGTGTTTCCATTAGTGTGTGTGTGTGTGTGTGTGTGTGAAAGTCATCCCACACAGTAGTCCTTCCCCATCTCATATAAGAGAGGAGGAAGGGTTACTGTGTAAGACGAGAGGAGGGAGAGGGGTTGGTCTCATTCCTCCTCTCCTCTTACTCCTCTCCTCAAACACACACACATATACTGTACACAGATACACAAACACTAACGTAAACACTTGTCTGTCTGGATTTATTTTTAAGTGCAGGTTAATTTGTTTTATTTTTACTTTAGATTTTGTATTAATTATTTTTATGTATTTATTTTTTTTGGGTTGTGGAACGAATAATCTGAGTTTTCATTATTTCTTATGGGGAAATTACGAGGGTTTTGATATACGAGCACACTTCCGGAATTAGTTATTTTCACAATGCAAGGTTCCACTGTATTACATTTTGGAATTACTTCCATGTTCACTACTAATCAGATCTGTAAGTGCTCTTCTATACCATCCATTAAGCCCTGCTGTTTGATCCTCCTATCTTTTCTTTCAGCACTTCTGCAGTTTGTGACAAAAACAAAAAGTTGTGTTCTCATTTTTTTGCAAACACTTCCATAAGACTATTAAAAAATAATTGACCATAGATCTCAGAGGTCTACAAAATTTACCTGTTAATGTTCCAGCTGAAATGCCCCTTCAGATCCAATTCAGATACATTCTAACATTCCTGAAATTCCTTATTTTCACTCTTGTTTTGAACAAGCTGTTTTAGTGGCATTGATCTATCAGGAAATTATGTCAAGGAGATGCAGGTCAAATGCATTTATTAAAAACACAATCTATTTCATGTCGTAATTCAAAAGAAGAAATTGTTGTTTCATCAAAAGCTGAACTGGGCGAGACTGAACTCTGAAACAGAATCATACACAAAATGGCATTAATGGGAATAATGGCTTAGTATAGTTCTGGATGCTACTTACAGGAGCATATATTTCACAATGGCTGACTATTCTGGGGTTCTATTCATGGTATGGTGTGATTGGTTTTACATGTGTGTCATTAGAATTCTGGTGACCTTGACAGAGTTGTAGTGCTTGGCTGCCAGACTTTATGCTGAGGACATGAGCTGCCGATGTTGCCATGGATCTGACAAAATGAATTTAATCAAAGATTCACTTTTTGAATAAATAAATATGACAAATAACAACAAAAAACATTTTCATTATATTCTTACTTTAGAAATGCATTGCATGTTTGTCAAATTAAACAAACCAATTTATGCAATTATAAATTATTTTATTATTATGTTTTTAAATCTTTATTTAGACAATTATTGAATATAATAGCATGTATTTATATGGAAAAAATAAAACTCATGCCCTTAAAAAAAACAACTATCTGCAGGCTAAGTAAGCAACCTAGGAATAAGGAGACTGGAGAAATGCACTAGAGTGCAAGACTGTGCTAGGATCAAAGCTTGTATTACCATTAATGTGCTATCCTTCAAAATAAACTTACCGTAACTTGAGCTGTAAGTGTTGGAGGGGTATATTAGGTGGGATATCAGCAATATAATACCCAACCCATTAAGCATCTGCCTGTGCTGACACCAAAAGCAGCTGCAATGTGTAATAATGGAATTGATGTGCAAAAGGAATGAAAGTATGAGTAAGGTTATTAAGATATATTTGTCATGCTGAGGAGATATTTTTAAAGAAATAACACAGATACAAATGGAGCTGTGTTAAAGCAAAGAATAAAAAGTCAAATTATGGCTTTTTATGTGTGTATGTTTTATTAGTTTTTGTTGTTGTTTTTTAGATAGGAGTAGTAATATCAAGCTATATTACTGCAAGCATTACTTGAAATGAAATAATAATAATAATAATAATAAAATATTAGCCTATATGTTTTGGGTGTCTGGGTGTCATACAAACTGTACAGTAAGAGGAACAGTCTTCTTCCCACTCAATCACAATATAACCATATACCATGATATTAAAGATTTATTCATACAAAGAGCCACCTTCAGTGATAGACGGATACTAATGTGTTGCAACAAGCAAAACCAAGGTCAGGTTATTTCAGTGCACAGTAATAAGACTCTACCAAGGCATCAGTACAAGTACTTTAATATTGCATTTCTTTCACTGTCTATACCAGGAGTTCCCAAACGTTTTGAGCAAATGACCAAAGATTAATCTTCTGTGATTCATTTATAATTTTTAATATCATCCAAATATTTAATATCATCCAAATTTATAATTTGGAACTACTGGAATTATGTGACATACAGGTAGGAATATATTGGCTAAATACAATTAATATAAATGCCCTTTAGTGTCTGTAACATTTTTGTTTAAATCTTTCAATGATCTCAAATATCACTGAGATGAAACTTGGCCAATGTAAATTTCACATGAAAAGACATAAAACTGAAAAAGTGTTTTGTTCTAAAATGCTAAATTGTTAAGATATTGCAACATGAATTTGACATGTTAATGGACACTACATATTTTGCCTTTTAAGCGTTTACCAAGAAACATATTTAAGCAACTATTTTTACAGGTAATATGCTTCTAGAAGCTTACACCAATTTTAGTATCCAAAAGTTAGCACCATTATTTTTTTAGGGAAGCAAGATTGGTCACTTCCATTTTGCATAAACTTCAGAAGTAGCTTCAAAAGTATTATATGTATAGCACAATAAATAAATAAATGAATAAAATCAGCACCAATACTGTGTTTTGGCTGAATGCATTTATCAAGTTATTTAATGCATCACCTTATTAATTTAATGTTTTGCCCAGTGTCCTTATGAGAATGAATAATTAAAATTAAAGCATGCACAATAACAACAAGTTGTTAATAATAATAACAAGTTATTTTGCTAGCTAGTGGGATTCATAAAGTAGTGCAAATAAGCAAAAACAGAGATAACATTATATTTATAATTTTTAAAGACTTTTTAATGTTATAGATTTTACAGACCCGTACAGTGTATATTCTCTAGAATATTGCTTAATTTGGGTATGCATATATTAAATTATGTTTTTGTCCTGAAATATTAATGTTGCATAGAGCATAATACAAGGCAGTTTAGCATAGTCTAGAAATTTACAGTGCAGTTACATTTTATTCTTAGTTAAAATGTAACTGCACTGTTACATGTTAATTTTAATGTCACTTTTGAAATGCATTGTTTTATACCATAAGTAGCATTTTATATGTAAGTAACTGTTATGAAACAGATTAAATCTAATACATACATACATACATACATACATACTGTACATACATACATACATACATACATACATACATACATGTTAAACCACACCAGTTTTCCAGGATATCTCTTGGCTGCCAGTAGTCTGTCAAAACAGTGCATTACTCCTCCCAACATCCTACAGGATGTAGACTTGCCAGATGCCAGAACACTTTGAATATAGTTGAATACACCTTCTTTAAACCTACCGCTGCTAGGCTAGTGTTTTGTCAAGGTATTTTATAATACATGATTATTTATTTTGAGTGCATGTAAAGAGATCAAGGTCTTTTAGTGTGTATACAGTACCATTGCCACCCATCTGTGTCTTTTCACTTGCTGCTCTGTAACCAGGCAACATTAGCGCACTAACAATTCATGTTTCTTTATACTTTCTACATTGCAAAGTGAATGAATAGATAAAGTATGAGGCTAATATGTCAGTAAAATAAGGGAGAGTCTAATATGTCAGTAAAATAAGCAGCTAAAACTATGAGTAGTAAGTGAAGTACTGTATATCTAAAGCATCTAAAACATGACAAATTATGGGCATGGAACGCATAATCAGTGCACAAACATTCAGGATTTACTAACCTTCGAATGTTGCTGCAACTAATATAATAATAATAATAATAATAATAATAATAATACATTACCAATCTAAAGTTTGGACACAGTACCACACTATTTCTCACTTTTTTTTTACTATTTACCTACAATGTAGAACAATCCTGGATAAATTAAAATTAGGAAATGACAGAAAATGAGGTAGTAAGCAAAAAATGTAAACAAACCAAAATGCTTTATATTTTAGATTATTAAAAGTAACCACAATTATCTTTGAAAACAGCTTTGCACACTCTTGACATTATCTCAACCAGCCCAATAAGTTAGTCACCTGGAATTCTGGAACAACACTCTGTCATCAGCTAAACTCGCCTTTGAAGAATCTAAAATATGAAATATTTTAAACAGAGGCAGAACAGTAGTTAGTGTTTAGTACTATACTGTAGTGTTGCACCTCCAAGGTTGGAGTTTAAATTTCACCTCTATTCTGTATAGTCTTTGGTTGGTTTTGATTCCAAACAATTTTCGATACAGTAGCATATTTACCACAGTGATTAATACAATAAGATAAATATGTTTAAATACTAACTAATGCATTTATTAAACAACTATGACTGAATACATAGCCCCTGATAATGAAAAAGATGCTACCGTGATTCAGAAGGGTCAAAGTAATCATTTCCTGTATGACTGTATAAGTTTCTCATATCATGGTGCAGGAATTTGGGCCAGTTCTTCTTTACAATAATGCTTCAGTTCATTGAGTTTTTCTGGCATTTCGCACAGCTCTCTTAAGGCATTTTAATTTCTTTCACAACATTTCAATGGGTTGAGGTCTGGACTTTGACTAGGCCATTCCAAAACCTTGATTCTTTTCTTTTTAAGACATTCTGATGTAGACTTACAGATGTGCTTTGGATCAATTTCCTGCTCAAGACCCAGTTTTGACTAAACTTAGTACTGCCTACATTTCTTTATTTATGTCAAATAAATAATGGCACAGTGAAAAAAAACGTTAATACATTTATAAATATTCCTAACTTGTTTACATTTTTTTATTTTTAATACTGGAGTAATGTGCAACTAAATCACTTATATTCAATGTACAGGCAGTTAAACACAACTTTAGAATTTTTATGCCAAATAACTAGATAAATTACTTAAAAGTGCAATAAACAACAAAAAAGAGAAAAAAAAGTTTTTTCCATATTTTTTCTAAATATGGAGGTTCCACAAATGTCAACCTCAAACTATAAAAAACTTGCATAAAATACAGTGGAACCTTAGATTGCGATTAACGCAGTTTGCGAGTGTTCCGCAAGATGAGCAAAGATTTTTAATACATTTTGACTTGGAAAACGAACAAGTCTTGGTTTATGAGTACCAAGGATCATGTATCACGCATGCGCTTCTTGTTTTGACGCCGAGCGTGATCAGTTTTTCTCTCTCTTGCGCTGTGGAATTGTGGGTAATCGTCTCTCCTGCTGGGTCTTAGTGCGCATCCCTTACTGGTATAATCAACATCCGTGCAAGCGTGTACTGTTTATTATAACACTTTGACCACATGTGTGTGCTTAAACATATTTTCGTAAAGTGCAGGTTAACTTGTTTTATTTTTACTTCATATTTTGTGCTAATTATTTTTATGTATTTATTTTTTGGAGCTGTGGAACGCATAATTTGAGTTTACATTGTTTCTTATGGTAAAATTTGGTTTACGAATGTTTTGAAATACAAGTCCGCTTCTGGAATGAATAATGCTCATAATCCAAGGTTCCACTATACTTTGAAATACAAAATTTAAATATAAATATTTTCAGGGAATATTAATAACAAAGCGTCTTGGGTTGTGTACTCTTTTTTTGTAAGTGCATCCATACACCACTGTTGATGTGAGGATGGATCTGCATGTTGTCTTCCTCGACCTTGCAAATGCATTTGGCTCAGTTCCCCACAGCATCATCTGGGGCCATCGGCCTTCAACTTCATCACATCACAAGTTTGATCAAGGCCTACTTTCATGACCTGCAATTCTGCTTCTCTAGCTTTCACGATGGCAATGGAAGTGATCAAAAGAACTTCGAAATGGGTGGTGGGTGGAAAATTACTCAAATCCCGAGCTTAGTTGACACCTATTAGGGCTTTCCTAGATGATATAACAACACGGATTAAAACTGCACCATGCTCCAGACGCTTGCTGGAGAGGCTTAATGAAAACATCACCTGGGAATGAAGATCAAGCCATCAAAATCTAAAAGTATTTCCATCAGGAAATATGTTAGACCTAAGGTTTCTCATTGACAGCAAACCAATACCAACTTAATCAGAGAATTCATCAAAATCCTTGGAAGATACGCTGATGCAAGTCTAACAGACCATAAGCTTAAGCAGGATTTAAACAAGGACCTTGAGAAATTGATTTGTACATTGAGAAAAGTCGAAAAGATGGAAAGAATGGTCAGCTCCTTTGTGAGGAAATCGTCCCAAAATGTCTGAGCAACATAAGCCTATATGGGCATGGCCATCCCATCATGGCCATACCATCTTGTCCTATAACTTGAAAATGTATTGAGGCAAATACTGGACTGACTTCTTTTAAGTATCCCTGTTACCTAAGCTTTCTGTAACGGAGCTGGCAAAAGTTTAAATAAAAAATTAAAAAGTTTGCATTGCACCAAATTTTTTAGATAAATTCCAGAAATATGAGATTACGGAATACGAGATGACGGGAAGCCTGGAGCCTATCCTAGGGAACTCGGGGTATAAGAGAAGGTAAGAAAGAGAGAGAGAGTGTGTGTATCTCCTACAATGGATTGACACTCCATCCAGAGTGTCAATCCATTGTAGGGCACACACACACAAAACAGGAAATTTGGAAATACATACTCTGCATGTGTTTGGAAACTGGAGTACCTGGAGAAAGCCCACAAAGCAGGGCGAACATGCAAACTCCATGCCACCAGACCTGAAGCAGTAATCTCATCCCTGGAGGTACAAGGCCACAGTGCTAACCACTATGCCACCATGCCTCTATGCATACACATTTATTTGAGGATAATTATATGTTCATATACAGTATGATTAACAGTCTGAATAGTATTGTATGCTGTCCAGGTTTTTAGTACTATGGGAGATAATGAAAAAGTTATTTTCCTCTTATAAAGGAATCACTCATCTCATACTGTGTAGAAGAACCTGAAAGCAGATTATGTACATAACTGTAATTTACTACACCTCCTTCATTTATTTCATTTATTTTCTCTTCTTTTTCATCATCATCCTCCAAACACTGGCTATCACCTTCATATCCTTCATCCTTCTCTCGTTCTTGTCCATTCTTGTTGTTGTTTCTCACCGAAGCCTCCAGAGCCTTCTGTTTGCGGTAGAAATGTGAGAACTTGTTGAAGATGATAGTAATGGGTAAAGCTACTACTAATGTGCCACCCAAGATACATCCAGAAGCTGCTAACTTTCCAGGCACTGTGACAGGCACAACATCCCCATAGCCAACAGTGGTCATGCTTACTGTACCCCACCACCAGCAAGCAGGGATAGTGTCCAAACCGACATCCTCCTCATACTCTGCAGTGTAAGCCACACCAGAGAAGACAGATACACCTACAGCCAGGTACAGTAGAAGGATGCCCACCTCTCTGTAACTGTGCTAAAAGGATAGCCATGAAGCAGGAAACAAGGTGAGCTGTATGACATGTGTGTATATATATATATATATATATACATACACTACCGTTCAAAAGTTTTAGAACACTTGCAAATTTCTTTGTTTTTGTTTAGTGATTAATTTTCTACATTCTACAACAATACTGGGGATTTCAAAACTAT
>JAQMYJ010000037.1:25777720-25790176 GCA_030014305.1 Clarias laeviceps
TTTGTTTGACTTTACAGCAGTGATTCCGTTATTAAGCGCTCACGCGAGTGTGATTAGCGATGTTCCTTGCTAATTTTGCTGACAAATCAGTCTCTCCATTAATGTGTGTGTGTGCACGCACATTATACAGCGCCTGTGTGCACTTATCTGTCGGGATTTATTTTTACTTTTTTTAAAGGTAAAGTGCAGGATAATTTGTTTTATTTTTACTTTATATTTTGTATTAATTATTTTTATGTAAGAACGAATGTAAGAATGTATAGAACGAATAAATTGAGTTTCCATTATTTCTTATGGGAAAATTTAATTTGGTTTACGAGTGTTTTGAAATACGAGCCTGCTTCCGGAATGAATTATGCTCGTAATTCAAGGTTCCACTGTATATAATTCCCTATGGCACATTGAATGGAATGCACAGGCTTACAGTAGCCATGGATTATACAGATCTGGCCATTAAGAACGCATGTTTCGAGAAAAGGGATCCCGCGACTTGCCGCGGCTCTGCGCGGCAAGCTGTATAAAAGCCCTTCATTACCTGTAGGGGGCAGTCATGTTTCAATCTGAAGTATTGTGTGTCTACTGAAGCCGAAAACGTGTTCTCTCTTAGGCGCCCATTGACAGCAAGCGACAGAGCTCATAAACGTGTCGTGCTCAAACTGTAAATGTATTTATTCTTAATTTTCTTCTTTCCTTCAATGACGATACTTCTTTGACTGCGCTTTCTCCATTCAGTATTATTATTAGTAGTAGTAGTAGTGTAACGCACCCGCGCGTGTGCAAAAAGACGAGGTACAACAAAGAATACAAAAATTTATGATATGTTAGCCTAAAACAATATTGTTTTATTGTGCTTATGCGTTTTAAATATACACTAAACAATAAACACTTCCTTTTGTAAAGTGAAAGTGAGTTGCGCGTGTGGCTTTTTGATCAAAAGGCTGATAAAAGTGTGAGCAGATATAAGCAGATTTATCGACAAAACTACAGACATGAAATGCAACAAACAAAAATATATGCTACCCGCTGAATACAACACGACAGCACGCAGAATCCCTGGGCTTTGACTGCGCTTTCTTCATTCATTAGTAGTAGTAGTACTAGTAGGTTTCTGTAAACACATCGTTGGGTTGTTTATGACGGGTCAAAATTCTGTGTTATTTGGGGTATTTTAATCACACTGTTGGCTTGCTTTTGCTATGAATACTGCTGCGTGATTAAACTCAATGCAAAAAACAGAAAAATAAATGTCTCCGTGTCCACCCTAGACCTTTTGTTCCGGTGTTTATGCAGTAAACCCATGGGTGAACACGATGATTTAAGAATTTAATTAAACTCGAATATATATATATATATTAATTAAAATGCCACTTATATATATATATATATAAGTGGCATTTTAATTAAAATCCAACATTTTAATGGTTAGTGATTGGTGGGGCTTCAACTCGCACGTTCTGTAATATTCCATTGTCATTCATATTGCCCTTGTTTTAGAGACCTTTACTAAAGCATATATAATGAACATATTATGTATAATGAAATTCTAATTTCTTATATATATATATATATATATATATATATATATATATATATATATGTTATTAAATCAGTAACATCACTATTAAATAGACCTTCAGTGGCTAAAATCTTGTAAAATCACAAAACTCCAAATTTAAATTTCCGTTGTTTCCATGCATGCATTAACAATGAAAATACACAATTGCTCCTGCTTAAGGTGGTAAATAGTGACAGCATGTGTTGGGGATCAATGTGGAAGTTTACTTTGGAGTTAATGGCCCAGGTTTCTATAATTGGGCTGTGAACGGTAAATGATTTTAAGCACATAAATTATTTGGAGTGTCACTGAGTCAATACATCTACTAAAAAACAAGTTTTGTATTCCAAATGACAATACACATTGCAGACTTATTAGAAAATCTCAATGTCATATCCAGCCAAGAGAAGTGCTTTGTTGAAAATACTTGAAATATTCTTGTGAAAATAAGTGACTACTTTTTGTATAAAAATGCTCAACTCAACTGTCGGTAAGTTTGTCTAATAAATTGGCCAGCAAGTGTACACTATATAGGTCAACACAGGTAAGTTTACTCTATGGAATGGCCTGTGACCAGCTAAAAAACACAATGCATAATGGAATATGATATGTAATATTAGTATTTGGATATGTCAAGACTTTTCCAAAATTATGATATTTAATTTTGTGGTTAGAAAGCTGACTGTAATTCACAAGCAAAATTAGCTTACCCGCAATGTAGCACCTAATGATCTCAGGCCTGTTGAGTGTCTGGCCAATTTCAGCACCCTGAAGATCCTCATGAGCCTGAGAACCTGAACTATTTTCCCAATGTTTTCCAGCTCCGATTCACTACCAGCAAGCAGGTCAAAAATCAGGGTGATGTAGATAGGCACTACTGAAACAATGTCAATCACATTTAGCGGATGAAGAAAAAACTTCCGGCGGTTTGGTGCAAGAAGCATGCGGGTTACTACTTCAAATGTGAACCAGCAGATGCAAAAAATCTCCAAAGCTTGCATGGTTGGGTCTTCAATTAGCTGATCATTTTCATCAAAACTTTGGTACTCTGGGATACTGTTAATGCACATGGTGGCAATTGACGTTACTACAACAATAATGGAAACCAAACTGAAGAGCTTGCTTGGAATGGAATATCCTGGATTTTCCAATGTCAACCACAGGCACTTACGTACATTACCAAAGCGCATGTCCTGAAAATGTTGGATGTCCTTGTTTAGGTCAGATATCTCATCCACAGAAGTGTCTACACTGCTTACATCACTTTCCTCATCCCAGGATTTGTGATGGTTCTCTAACCTGCGATCATGATAGAGATAGCTACAGCAACTATCCAAGAAGAACTCATTTATGCCCCAGTACTCAATCTCCTGGCAGAAGGAGAAGATGCACAGCTCCTCCATAATGTGCAGTTTTCCAGTTTGATAGAAATGGAAGACATAAGGAAAGAGATTAGGGTTTCGGTCAAAGTAAAATTCCTGTTCTTGAATGTCATAATCATCGCAAACCTGTAAAATGGCATCTATAGTGTCACAGGACAGAAGGCGACACAACCGTGTGTCTGGAAACCTCAGTAGAGTGCTAGAAGAAAAACTGTGCTTTAGACCACCCACGTTGATGTTAACCAGGTATTCCTCTGGATTTGGATCACATCCGGGAATGTTTTTATTCACCATATTGTATTTGTCTGTAAAGGCATAAACAACAACTTGTTTGAATACAATGCTTAATATTGATACAATCTAATGTTTGATAATTGTGATGTGTAGCTTACTTGCTAAAATGTTTGGAGACTTTTAAAAATATATATATTTTTTATTACTTAATTAAGAGCATCTGGCTAATTACGACAGCACAGTGACATCATAGTTTTTCTTATTTTAAAGTAAATATAAATTATTGTATTTTTTCCCATCTTGTCAAGAGGACAATACAACTCAACTGAAAGTATGGGAAAAGGAAAGCCAATTCTTGTGTTTTCCTATACACTAAAGACATTAGGTTTAAGATAAATAAACGATTATGAGAAGGTGGATCAGAAAATCAGCCTTCACCTAAATAAAAGTATAGAAATGGGCTTAAAGTAAATTAACATACACTGTAAAAACTTCAACTAGATACATTTTGAATGAATTAATATTGTTTTGATCCCCCAACTTTTCACAATAGAAGTTGTTAAGACAACAGGTAACATTGTGTACTTGAAAATTTTTAAAAAACATATTGAATGAACTAATAGATTCAAGCTGAACCAGCAATGTACCTTCCCTGTGGTGCAACCATGTGATTTTATAAAACATTAAAACCAATAAGAAGCAAAAAAGAAAATTTTAAGAAGTCATTATTTCTTCAACAGAATTTTCATTCAGTATTCTTTAAAAATTCTGTATGTTCCCAAAAATAAAAAAAATAACTCCCATTGCTGGCTGAACAAAATTAGACATATATACAGTACAGTATATACATATATACATACACACACACTTTTCCGCTATCTTAATTTGCCCTTTGCACTTTGCCTAGCAATGCAAATACCCCCACCGCCTGAATGATGAGAACCAACTGCACTAGGGAAATACTGTAAGGATGACAGTTTGATTGCTTTGGATACCTTAGTCTGAGTAAGTTATGATTCCCCCCCCACCAAAAAAAAGGTGACACTTATGTTACTTCAGTTATTGTTATTAACTGAGGCACTCAACATTACTGAGGCGTATATATAAATGAAATAAAAAAAGTCACACACTCTACTACCCCCATTCCATTGATATTTATCTGCCGAGCGTCACATGATCACAACTGAGCCAATGGTTCTTCTCTTTCTTGCACTGTGGGATTGTGGGTAATCATCTCCCATAATCAGTCTCAGTGCACGTGCGTCACATTTATAGTCAACATCCGTGCGCGTGTGTACCGTTTATAATTAACATTGTAAACATTGCGTAAAGGATTTTTTAATTTTGTGTCCAAGTGTAGTGACTGTTCTTTAGTAACTGTACTGCAACAACACCCCCACTGAAGAAAAATGTTAAAAAAGCTGTTGCAGAGATCAATCTGATTTACAACATTACAACTTCACATTTTGAGTGTGTGAAAATTTACACAGTACCCCCCTCCTCCTCTCCTCTCTCTTCTTACTTCAGCCACGATTCTTTTCAAAGGTAAAGTCCAGGTTAATTTGTTTTAGTATTACTTTATATTTTAGGGCCCAAGCACTATGACATCAACCCTATTATTATATTATTATATTGTGTGAGGGCCCTCTTGTTCTTCTAAGCGTTTTTGGGGGGGCTTTACATGCTCAAAAATTCGTGAAAATTGGCAGACAGGTTGGAATCTGCTGCCATTAGGATGCCTGAGAGTCTGGGCCCCAGGCGTCCCATATTGCCCTCACACTAGATTTTGCTACATAGCTCATACACCCTTGCACCTATGTAGGCGAAACCCGGTATACATTTAGAGCTCACTGAGCTGAACAACTTTCGCAATTAAAAGTAAGTTTGTTTGCAAAACGCACACAAAAGATTTTGATATACTCTTCCTAGGGAATTTATTTGATCGCCACCAAACTGTGTCTAGTGTACAGTATGTGATCTCAATGCATTGAGGATGCAAAATTGTAGAGGGATTTTTGATTTCTCAAATGGGTCAGCTGTGACGATGCCTCAAACTTATGCTGAAAAGTGGTTAGCTGAATAGCTGTGTGGCATTATATTGAGTGACATCACATTGAGTGACATCACATTGAATGACATCACTTTGAGTACCATCATAATGTGATACTTTTTTCCAGCATCTGTGTTTTTTTGGATGTCTTAGCATAAACTTTGCCCAATTCTACACACATACACTTCACAAATGTTAGCATTCACACACACACATCTCTCTCTCTCTCTCTCTCTCTCTCTCTCTCTCTCACTCACACACACACACACACACACACACATACACACACACAAACACACTCATACATTCAAGATTTAAGATTCAAAGAACTTTATTAATATACACACACACACACCATAAAATGCTAACATTCACACACTCGAATCTCTCCAAGTGTACACCCGGGTGGCGATGGCTTTTTGGAGGTCTTAACATGCGGGGAGTCAATGGCGCAAGGTGCTTGGGCCCGCTCATCGTTACTTGCAACTATGTTTTATTAATTATTTTTATATGAATATGTTTGAGTTATTGAATGATTTATCTGAGTTTCTATTATTTCTTATGGGGAAATTTGATATATATGATTGCTTTGATATACAGGCACACTTCTGAAACAAATTATGCTCACAATCCAAGGTTTAACTGTACATTAGAAGAATAGGACACATGTCAGATGCCCAGCTATTTAATAACAGTAAGGTGAAGGAATGCATAGAGGATGCCTTATTTTATCCTCAGTGATGAAGCCCTACAGTAGACATGGACTTACAGACGAAGGGCTTGTGACCACAGGATTTCTAGAGGGGGACGTGTTATGGAGAACACCTTTGGCATCCTTGCCAGTGTCTGTATTTTTGTGATTAACAATGTGTTTCTTATTGTAAATATAAATATTTTTTTAACTAGTTACATTTTCAATGTGCTTTTATTGTAAACAGAATTTGATGAAACTTGATGTATACATATTGTAATGAAACTTTATGAAATTTTTTTTTTTTAAATAGACTTAAATGACCAAACCACACATATATTTTAGGAATAAAAATAAAATATTAAATTTGTCATCACCCATTATTATGAAAATAGCAAAAATAAAAAAAAAAAAAGAAAAGATATTTTAGATGTAAACATTTCTATTGTGCATCAGACTTTGTAATATATCTTTTGCTTGTGTTTAATTATCACTGTTTCCCTTAAAATATTATTTTGGTAATTTTGTCATTCCTTTGATCTACAATGAATACAAGGATTTTTGGCAGCCAATTGCTGCTGAACAGGTACTGAGGCGATAATAATGCTTAAGAATTGATAACGACTTGATAATGGCCCTTAGGCATTGATTACCGAGGCGTTAGCAAAACTTTAGTTACAATTTTTTCTTCCCTTTTTCTTTCCGACATTAAGAAACATGACAGAATTCAAACCCAGCCCAACAGAGGCTGTAAGGAACTCTCTAGAGGTCGTGAAAAATTTGCATCGTCACAAAATTTGGCTAAGTGGAATGGGAGTATGTCTTGGAATCACTAGCTTTGATTACCGTTCATAATGTGGTGGCCAGTTCATTTGTGAAAATGATTCCTTATGCTAACAGAACCACTCATCACAAGTTGAGTCCTGGAATATGCCTGTGCCATCAAGGAAGAAAAAGTCCATTGATGTGATACCCTGGTCATTCACTACATTCAGGTGATCAGCTGACTTAATTTTATTATCACATAACGTTGCTGAGCCTAGAAAGGTGCATTGAAAGGTGCATTGCTTCATTTTTTTGGATAATTTGTTGAAGGGTTATTAACCCAGTTCCAGTAATTTTAAATCTCCTTAGTTGTTTTCTGTGCATGATGCACCCCAATAATCTGACCCTTCTGAAATGGTAACTTTTGGCAAGACAGTGTACAGTCTTTTGTTGCACATTCCTTGGTTCCAGTAATTTTAACAAGCCTGTGTGCTACTGACAACACCAAACTGATTTGTGATGGTTTTCTAAACAGTTTGTTTTAATGTTCTGCATTTTACTGTTCCCTGATTAGACTGGATACAGACAGAAACTGATGTCTACAGTGTATCTATTCTGGTGCTACCCTCATGTGTTACATCATTAATAAACATTAGTGTGTACATTTCAGAAGAAGCCATGCACACCGATTTCATTTTAAATAGATCATTTCCTCCTCCATAGTTTGGTCTTGCCAGCATTTTGGTAGAGTGTAATCCTGATTCCAGAACTCTTGTCCTCAGTGTATTTAAAAGACAAAAAAACAAAAATGTCTTTGCTCTTCCATTAGTTTTAAAGGGGACTTGTATACAATAATCAGATTAAACTTTATAGATACAGAATAAATGTGACTTTTCAGTTTATTCGTTATTGGTGTTGTCTTCCTTGAAAAACAAGCATTTTTTCCCCCAATGCTTTATGTATATGCTGCTGATGTTGAAATTTAAATCACTTTAACTGAAAGGTTAAAGTTATCCATTACTTTAATTAAACAAAAATGGATACTGGATACAGACAGAACCACTAAAATCTATTAATGAACAGGATTATAGTTACTCTCTTACAGTCTTAAAGTTACTTTTTCACTCTCTGTTTGTTGATGGGAAACAAGAACCTAAAACAAAAGAAACCCAAGTTAAACTGTTTGAAATCCTGTTTGACTCAATTCAGTTTAGTCTTTCTTTGTTGGTACAACCCATGTGCAATGGACTAAAACCCCAGTCTTCCATGCAATATGTTTCTTTTAGTTTTTACAGTAGTGAAAAGCACAGCCAACCACTATGTTACTTTGCCTTTTAACTGGAATCTAATATATCTAATAATAATAATAATAATAACAACAACAACAAAATAATAATAATAATATTGAAATAGGCAAGAATAATAAGGTTTATATTAAGTTTTTAAGTTATTATATTTGCGAGTAAAATCTTAAGCCTTTTCAAAGTTGAGAACACCTGCTTTAAATTGTGCACTGATGTAATCAGGGGAGAGAGAGAGAGAGTCCGCTGCAGTGGCAGTGCCATGAAATTAAATCTAGTTCGGAATTTAATGCGATGTTTTCACCTTTCTGTATTTGTTTTCGGTTTTGCACAAGCATGCCTGTTAACTATAGTTTTTTTGTAGTGTGCTGCATGTATCAGTAATACAGTATTTGATAAGAGACTAAATTTTTGTCATCACTAGACTATAGACTGGCAGCATTACCATAAATAAGCACACGCTGTGTTATGACTGTTATGTACAATAAGCATGCACACTCCAAAACTATACAGGTTGTGCATTCTCCTTTTAAATGGTAATAGATCGTTAGAGACTTTTATAATAGTTTACCGAGCTCAAATATTACAGAGTGCACTCTTCTCTTGAGAACAGTTCCTAGGCACTTTATGCACTTAAAGCTGAAGTTAATCTATATTTAAAGAGAGTTGCTCTTGGCTACCATGTTCTCTAAAAAAGACATTCTCTCTCTGTCTATCTTTCTCATTAATCTCAATTTCTCATTTTGTATGCAGTATATCAGTATTATGATTATTAGCAATAATAATAATAATAATAATAATATCATCATCATCATCAACAACAACAACAACAACAACAACAACAACAACAGTAATAATAACATTATTAGTAACACATATTAGTGACTGCAATAACTCACATCAGAATTTGCACTCCCGTCCTGCTGTACCTTTCATTTCATTTTTTTCTGAAGCTCCGAATCAAATTCCGTACTTGATTAGTTTCGTCGATAGAGGTCTTCTGCCTCGTCTGAAAGGTGTGTGTTCCACAGAACCAACAGACGGGATTTTTCGCCGCAAACGACGCCCTCATTAATACTAGTATACTCAGTTGAGTGCATCGTGCAAGGCGCGTGTATCAGAGCAGCGGTGATACCGACACTTTTTTTTTTTTTTAATCCTGCTGTGCGAGTTTGCCCTGGCACCCCAATGAAATCCACGTCGTGTTATTGGATTTAAGTATAAAATGTAGCGTTAATGCACGCGGAGGAGACCATAACTCAAAGCTCAGACCGTCAGTATCTATTTAGAGTCAATGACACCACAGAGCGCAAATGTGGTAGGCTGTCACGTAATTGCTTTAGGCTATAAAATATTACAGTGATAGACTGATGTAATGTGAAATATAAAATTATATACTTTCAGACATTCGTATAAAGTAAGTAGAAAAATATATTTTATAAAACGATGAAATAGGAGAACCTGAAAGAGGGCTATCCTTGTTCTTTCTGATTGAATTACAGTAGCTCGGTGTGGAGAGGATGAATGAAATCAAGTTTTCCTACTACGAATGGACATCGCATAACTGCAGTCATTATTATATTACCATGATCTTTTAACATCGGGAAAACTGATCCAATTATCATATTTTTTCAGGATTGTTATGTATTTATTTATTTGCAAAATGTAGTTGTCTGCACAGCAACCAATATCCCTAATCTCAGAAATCACACAGCACACAAAGCCACTGAAGTACAGAGCTTGAAATCAAATTATTACATCTTACGTTTTCAGAACAGGCTTTACTTAATAATATATAGTGTAGGTTTCACACAACTGCTGGTATTTGATTCTGTTTGTACAAAAACTGTCATTTTATAAATATGTACATTTAAACTTAATAATAATAATAATAATAATAATTATTATTATTATTATTGTAAGAATAATAATAATAAGAAAATACTATCCTTAAGTCATCTATTTGCATATTTACTTTGATTAAATATTAATTAAATTAACATGTTTAAATTGGATATCAAAATGAATGACATAACTTTGCGGTTTATCCTGTATGTATAACAGAAGGAATAAAAAGTAGTTAAAAATATATTACATACTATTCAAATATATGCATATATACTACACTTACTAGGTCTTGCCTAATGCTTGTTTTGGTCAGTGTACTATTACTTTAGCCCCTTTTTATAATCAAGCAGATTGTATACCTGTCCTGAATAAATAAAAAAAAAAACATTAAATTAAAATGAAATATTTTGTATGAATATCAATTTGCTCATTTCCCCTATTAGACTTTGATCTAACTCCATATATGCAAAAAACTCAAAACACAACTTGCTAGTATTAGCTAAACTTTCAATGTGCTATCATTTACAACTAACTGTAAGCAACAGTTAACCTTAATGGGGCAAACCAGTCCTTACTTCAGCAGTAAGATGCATTATAGTATAATAACTTATTTGGTTTGCTTTGGTTCCTTGCCTGCTGGCCCAACCAGTGTGCTAAATTTACCAAATAGCAAATATGTGCTAACATATTAAAAAAAAAATTTATCACGGACTCCATAAATAAGAGGACTTAGTCGTCTGGGAAATATGTCAAAAAATATATAGGTGATAAACATAAATGTACTTTTATATTTAGGAAACAATGCTAAGAAAAAATAGTTTATAATTGGTGTGACATAAGCAAGCATGCAGAGAAGGAGCTGTATGCCATGGAGAAGAATAGTTTTCCGAGCCTTTCTGGCCATTACTTGGTCAGTAGTTGTAGCGTTTGCTGCCTGCAGAACCTTAAAGTAAGTGAAGATAAGTGTTATCCAGACAATTGACAAATACACTGTCTGTGTAAGGATTGTTTTGATGAGGTGCTCATTGGAGCCAAAAATGTTTTTGAGGTAGCACATAGTTGATGTCAAGAAAAAACTGACGGGTTGATACAGTAAGGAAATAATGATATCTGTTAGCACAGACCCAGTGGTAAGCAGCCATATCAAACCAATGCAGAAGTAGGTCCTTTTTACTGTGCAGAGCTGAGGGTGATGAAGTGGTTTGCAGATTGCAATGTATCGTTCCAAAGCCATTCCTGCCAGATTCAGTAGTGTGTTGCCTGAGGTTGTTGAGGCCAACAGAAGCAGAAAACAGCAAACTGTGACATTAACAAGTGGTAAGGTGTAAGACATAACTTGCAAAGTAACTGCTATGAAAAGCATCATTATGTCGTTGATCACAAGATGAATGTATAGAATATATCTTGGATCAGTGTAGAAAATTTGAGTCTTAAAAAAGGCATACACAAAAATGCCATTGACGTAAGTTATAATGACACCAAGTACAACCGATGTAAAATTCTTTATGAAGGCATCTTCAAATGGATCTCGGCTCATGTTCATTTTCACTATTCTTTTGTTTAAATCTGTCTTGTTAGGCTATTTAAATGAACAAATGAACATATACAGCAAGTGAGCTGTAGTTATAGAACAAGGAAATATTTAGGTTAAGTGATTTCAAATTCTGTATATAATATATTCTATATTCTGTAAGTTGATAAGCTCTTAAGTGAGAGATGAAGATTATATATAACCATTTAGATGTAGCCTTGCGTAAAGAAAGTCTCTGCGATGGACTGATATCCCATCCAGGGTATACTTCACCTTGTGTCCCTTGGGATAGAATCCAGGCTTCCCGCAACCCTTTACAGGATAAGCGATACAGTATAGAGTGTGTGAGTGACTGAGATTCAGAACTTCCACTTTACATTTTTTTGGGTTATATACTCTTATGTGTTGTGGAGTTCATACTCTTGTGTCTTGCATAGTAACGACAATTAATATCATGGTCAGCCCTTTCCTTGACAGTCCCAATTAATTTAAACGTTGATTAACTAAATTATTATTTTATTCATTCTTTCTTTTCAGATAATTGTTTGCTTGTTTGTCTGATTGATTTAATGAAGACAGTATGTTTTATGGATTGAATTAATTGTTTTCATCTGTAATGGTTTAAATCTACAAATTCACTATGTTAATTGTCAGAGGGGCAAGAACGTTTATGTTTTTTTTTTATCTCATCTAAAACATCTTTAAAATGTTTAAATCAGTCCTTATCTTTTTTCAGATTTTTCATCTCTCAAGTCATATGATTTTTAAATTGCCCTGTTAAAATTATATTCACTTGAGTAAAAATATTAACATGGTGTGGGGGGTCCAGTCATTTGGCCAATGTAGCTGCATTTTTAAATAAAAAGATACCACACTTGTTTCCTCTATTTAAACAGGTGATCTTGGCTCTCCAACAACTAGGGTTAGGCTGATTTGCAGGCTTAAACCAAATGAATATATTGGTCTGAATGAGTCGACTCCGTCAGGATATTTCTATAAGCACGAGCCCCGTCAAACTGGTTGTGGTGGTGGTGTCGCAACTATCTACAATGATGTACTCACTGTTACTCAGAAAACAAGGCCCAGGTTTAACTCATTT
>JAQMYJ010000037.1:25803702-25816678 GCA_030014305.1 Clarias laeviceps
GGTTTACCATCCACGCTACAAAGGGCTAACCGCTTAAGCTCCGTTTTCTGGTCACTCCAGGTTAGTTCACTGACAATTTTATTTTATGTGAAACAAATTATCATTTGTTTATTAAGGTTATCTGGTAAGTGTTGGCCTGCACACAGGTTTATATGTGTTAGAAGTACAATATAGTAATTTATCATTATAAATGATTGGATAATGTCTTTTTAGAAAGACATAGCTAAAATATATTTACCCAGAGAGTAATTACAATGTGAATTTTTATTTCAATTATTTGTATTTTTGCAGAAGCCTTTGTTGTTTATCCTATGTTACTCATTGATTCTGATCTGTAAGTTTGGGAATGCAACAAAAAAAGTTTTCTCCAGTTACACATTTTATGTGTCATATAATAAAATAATAAAATAATTAAAATAATTACTATTAATAGCAAGGTACAGTATTAACAGCAACATTTTACATTTTCATTAGGGGTTGAGCCCCTCCTAAAGGTCAAAACATTGAGTTTCCCTTGGTTTATGAAATGTCTAGTCAGAGGTGTCATACATCTTTTTTTTTTTTTGTGGGGGTAGATGAATACCATGGTATGGCCCAATTTTAAATGTTCATATAAATTGTTTTACAAAATAGATTAAATATATATTATTCATCTGGATGTAAGAAACATTGGTTAAAAGTTACTGCAGTCTAAATCAGTCTTTTTTAATGCTGTTTGTATTAATGTAACTGAAATCTATTCAGCAGCAAATTCTGAAGATCATTTATAATTATACAATGGGTTTATAGTATGTGTATACCTAGAATCCAAAAAGAAATCAATGCAGCTTATAACCATTGTTATAACCATGTTTTTTATGTCCATCACCAGCGTTAGTTTCATTTGACAAATAACCTAATGTTTGCAAAGAACAAGGAACTAAAATTAACACTAATGTTAATCACTTAAGAGTTGATCCCTGATGCTAAAGACACTTTACAAATCAAAATTCTGAAGCTATACCTCACACTGCAATTTACTTGACCACAGTTGTGTATCATCTCTGCTCCTAGAGCCTTGCTGGTAAGTGGTCTCTTCTCCTACATAGAACTCTCAATTTGGAATGGCCCGAATGTTTATATTATCTACTGAATTCTAAATGGCACACAAAGACACCCCTTTCATGCCATTTAGAATTCAATAGATAATATAAACATATAGAAAAGTACCTTTGGCTTCAAAATTGTATTAATATGACCAATTAAATCCTCTATTGCAAAATAGAATTTAACAGTTTCTACAACCATCTAATCTGAAATGTGTTGAATGGGCATAAGTGTCATGATTCTCTACAAAGAGCGGACGCAGATGCAGGTTCGAGCACTCTAGTTTTTTATTTTTACAACACAAAAAAAAACACAAAGAAGGAACAAAATCAAAACAACGTAAAGTCTCCTTTTAAATCCTCCAGCAGAGCTTTCTGAAAAGGTTTTGTGACCAGCGACTTGAAAGTCTCTCAGTCCTGGAAAACAGGCAAACACACTTGTGTGGGTTCAGGAGGAAACAAAAGACATATGTTGACATAACGGTGGACGGACAGGGAGCTACGATGTTGGCTGGTATAAGTAGGGTAGCACACAAAGGAGACACAGGTTAATCTAATTTAGTGTTATCAGTGAGACACATACACATGCAGACACACTAGGGGGAGACAAAGTGGCGGCTCATTAATCCGGAGGTGGAACAGGTGTTACAGTACCCTAACCCCAGCCCCCCCCAGGACCCCCTTCCCGAGGGAGGCGTGGGCGCCCTCTCTTCGTTGCCGGAGGGAGCGAGGACCCGCCAGACTGATGGGATTTCCGGCGGGCAGATCCGGCCGTGCTCTGTGGAATTCAGCGATGAGTTCTTGACTCGGGCCGGGACCCAGCTCCGTTCCTCCGGACCGTACCCTTCCCAATCCACCAGATATTGAAGGGAACCTGCTCTCCTCCGGGAATCCAGTAGTTCTTTGACTCTGAACGCGGGGGCGTCTGCTATTTCCACAGCCCCAGGGAGCGAAGGTTCCGCTGTTCCTTTGTCTAATGGACCCCAGACCACTGGCCTGAGAAGAGAAATGTGGAACACAGGGTTAATACGTAAGTGAGTAGGGAGTTTTAATTTATATGATACCTGGTTTGTTTGCGAGATTATTACCTGGCTCACTGCTTGCATATTTCTCCGCTCTCTTAAACCACTGATCCACCATGGGTACATCGGGCCGGTAGCGGAGTGGCGTAGCGAGTTCTGTGCATATTCTGCCCAGATTAAGCAGTCTGCCCATTCATGCTGTCAACTGCTACAGTATGCTCTGAGATATCTCCCAAGTTCTTGGACAGTCCGCTCTGCCTGTCCATTCGACTCAGGGTGATAGCCCGACGTTAGGCTAACTGTGGTCCCCAATTTCTGAAAGAAAGCTTTCCAGACCCTGGCGATGAATTGGGGACCATGATAGGAAATAATTCCTTCCGGGATGCCATAGCAGCGAAACACTGTTTCGAATAGGGTTTCTGCCACCTGGAGGGCTGACGGAAGAGAACTAAACGGGATAAACCGACATCCTTTAGAGAAACGGTCTACTATTACCAGGATTGTGGTGTACCCTTTTGACACCGGCAGATCCGTGACAAAGTCCACCGCAATGTGGGACCACGGTCTGTTCGGTGTTGGTAGGGGCAATAATTAAGCAACGTGGACTTTTCGTAGTCGCACAAATAGCGCAAAACAAATCCACTGTTTTCACGGTTTCCCGCATTTTTGGCCACCAGAACTTTGGTTCTAGCAATTTGTAAGTGCGACTGACGCCAGAGTGTCCGGATGATACGCTAGAATGAGCCTCTATCATTACTCGTTCGCGGAGTGCCTCCGGTACGTACATTTGATCCGGAGGACAGTTCCTAGGTGCGGGATTGGACCGCGCCCACTGAGCTATCTCCGACTCGATGTCCCATACGATCGGAGCCACTACGAGTGACGATGGTAAAATAGACTCCGGATTAGTAATGGAATCCGGCACCGGGTAACAGCGGGATAACGCGTCTGCTTTTACATTCTTAGAGCCGGGGCGGTACGTGATAACAAAACGGAAACGAATGAAAAACAGTGCCCATCAGGCTTGACGCGAGTTAAATCTTTTCGCTTGTTGGATGTACTCCAGATTACGGTGATCAGTGAGTACCGTGAATGAGTGTTTAGGCCCCTCCAGCCAGTGTCGCCACTCCTCTAATGCCGCTTTTACTGCTAGCAGCTCTCTGTTGCCGATATCATAGTTTCGTTCGGCAGGTGTTAGTTTTCGAGAGAAGAAAGCGCAAGTGTGGAGTTTCTCGGGGTGGCCTTGGCGTTGTGACAGCACTGCTCCTATGCCTACCTCCGACGCATCGACCTCTACTACAAAGGGCTTCTCTGGGTCTGGTAATCTTAATATAGGCGCAGTGGTAAAAGCTGTTTTGAGACGGTGAAACGCTCTCCGCGCTTCCGGTGGGAACTCGCTAAGACGTTTCAGTTTCCCTTTTAACAGTGACCGATAAAAATTGGCGAACCCCAGAAACCTCTGTAGTGCCTTGACTGACGTGGGTTCCGGCCATTGTTGCACCGCCGCGACCTTGGTCGACTTCATCTCGACCCCCTGTGGCCCTATGCGATAGCCGAGGAATGCTAACTCCCGCTTGTGGAACTCGCATTTCTCTGCCTTAGCATAGGGCAGACGATGAAGGACGACTGTCACATGACATTCATTCATGAACCCCTGAAACACCGCAGGTGCGTTTACCAGTCCATAAGACATCATGTTATATTGGTAATGCCCTGATGTAGTGCTAAACGCAGTCTTCCATTCAACGCCTTTTCGCACAAGAACGAGATTATATGCGCTGTGGAGGTCGAGTTTAGTGAATACGGATGCGCCTCGTGGGTGCTTGTATTTTATTGTTACAGCATTGAGACCACGGTAAACAATACAGGGTCGTAAACCCCCGCCTTTTTTCTCTATAAAAAAAAAAACTGCCGAAGCGGGAGACGTGGACCTTCTGATGAGCCCCTGCCGGAGAGCCTCGCTCACGTATTCCTCCATGGCCCTGGTTTCCGCCACTGACAATGGATAAACACGTGAGCAAGGTGGTGCTTTCCCCGGCAAGAGCTCTATCGCAAAGTCCCACGGACGGCGAGGGGGAAGTCGTGCTGCTGCCCTAACACTAAACACATCCTTAAATTTCGCATACTCAGAGGGCACATTAATGGTTACCTGGGCATTCTGACTTTAAATGGTAGTGGTTTGGACTGTCAATGCCGGCGGTTTACACAATTTAGCACATCTAGGGGCCCAAGATCTGACGCGTGAATTAGCCCAATCAAAATTGGGATTGTGGGAGCTAAGCCAGGAAAGACCTAGCACGACGGAATGATCCGAGCGAGGTAGAACAAAAAAATTTTAACTCCTCGGTATGATCGGGGAAGGTTTACCTGAATTTAAATCAATAGGCAATTGTGCTAGATCACGACCATCCAGAGCTTTAATTATTATTGGGCATGGAAGCTTCGACACGGGAGCTTGCAGTGAGGAAATTATAGCTGATGAGATGAAGTTCCCAGCCGACCCGGAATCTATGAGGGGAAAAACAGACAAAGTTTGATTATTGAATGATACTTGTGCTTTCAAACAAAATGGGTGATGTGTGCGTGGTGGTGTGTGTGGAGTTACTTTTAACAGCGGGCAGTTCTTAACTAGGTGGGTGCTTACCCCACAGTACAGACATAATCCCGATGTTGGTCTCCTCTTCCTCTCCATTGCCGAGAGGGGGGAAGTACTCACATCCATCAGTTCCGGAAGGACCCCTTCGCCGGGGTTTGGAGAAGGCTTGCTGAGGCCGTAGTCATGTCGTTTCATTGTTGCTCTTGTTGGTACACGCTGGCACTGGCTGCGAAGGTGCTGGTCTAGCTTAATAGCCAGGTTAATGCTCTCGTCGAGGGCCATGCCTGTATCCCGGCACGCATCTCTAAACCTGGCCAAGAGACTTTTTTCGCACCAGCCGAAAAAACGGTGGACGGACAGGGAGCTTGGGGTCGGCTGTTATAAGTAGGGTAGCACACAAGGGAGACACAGGTGAATCTAATTTAGTGTTATCAGTGAGACACAGGTGAATCTAATTTAGTGTTATCAGTGAAACACATACACACGCAGACACACTAGGGGGAGACAAAGTGGCGGCTCAGTAATCCAGAGATCCAGATCTTATTCCCTATGGCCGCAGTGGCACAAGTGTTACAGTAAGGCCTCTGTGTCCAGGAAGATCTTAATGTTAGCTTGCACAGAATAGACAATTGGTGAGAAGATAGCTGCTAATGTTGCTATCTATATTTGAAGCACACATGCATGGATTTATTTAAATTTTACATTTTTGTACAACATAATTTGTTTCACTTAAAATAAAATTCATCATTTGTTTATTAAGGTTATCTGGTAAGTGTTGGCCTGCACACAGGTTTATATGTGTTAGAAGTACAATATAGTAATTTATCATTATAAATGATTGGATAATGTCTTTTTAGAAAGACATACTGTAGCTAAAATATATTTACCCAGAGAGTAATTACAATGTGAATTTTTATTTAAATCATTTGTATTTTTGCAGATGCCTTTGTTGTTTATCCTATGTTACTCATTGATTCTGATCTGTAAGTTTAGGAATGCAACGAAAAAAAGTTAAAGTTTTCTCAAGTGACACATTTTATGTGTTTATCTGGGCAATGGTATTACAGGTAAAATTTACAGTTTACTTGTAAAGCACAACATAAACAAAGACTTTAGTCACTCACACGTTTCATTCAGTATCTTTTTATTTATTTATTTATTTAAGGACTGTTCCACTTAATATACATGTATATTATATGCCTATTATAGATACCCTATTAGATACCTTTTGTTTTTTGTTGACTTTTTGACAGAATATATACATTGTGTTAATCGATAATAACAATGCAATTCAAGAGTATGTTAAAACTAAATAAATATTTAAATATCTTATTTAAAATATTAATGCTTTATTTTTAACCAGATCAGATCTACCATACTGTATATGTGATCATCTAATTACAAGAAAGACTATTTTACAAGAAAAGTAGCTCTTCATATGTCTTACAAACTTCTGATCTCGGATTCCATAAATTAGAGGACTCAGGAGTCTTGGTAAAATGTTTGTAAGCAGATAGTTAAAAAATGTGATCTTAGTTCGATGTGCTGGAAAAAATGGAAATAACAGGATATCCAAGACCAATGTTAGATAAGACATCATACAGAGAAGTAACTGACAGCCATGCAACAGGATTGTATTTCTGGCTTTTTTAACTGAATCTTGATGATGGCTTGATGAGGCTACTTTAGCTATAAGAAGAATTTTAAAGTATGTATAGATTAAAGTTATCCACACAAATGACATGTAAATAGTTTGTGTAATAATTGTCTTTTGTTGATAATAAGCTGCGTTATACACAAATATCGGTTGGCATAATGTAAGAGAATGAAAAAACGTACTGGGTTTCATTGTAGTAAGAACAATCGTGTCTATTATTGCAGGGATAGCACCAATTCCCCATAGCAAACTGATCAACAAATATGTCCTTTTCACAGTGCAAATCTGTGTATGATGCAGTGGATTACAGATGGCAATGTAACGTTCTACTGCCATGCCACCCAAATTCAAAGGTGTGTTCATATAAGTAGTTGATGCTATTGCTAAGAGTGTACAACAGACAGAAACATTTATGTATGGCCATGTATAAGTTAACACATATAATGTCACTGATGTACAAATCATGAAGATGTCATTTATGACAAGGTTAATGTATAAAATGTATCTGGACTCACTATGAAGTACAGGGTTGCAGAAGAAAGTCATTACAAAAATTCCATTTATGAAAATAATGATTATAGCAAGAGAAACAATAACAATATTTTTTGCAAAGGCTTCCTGATAATTGTCTGGGATTCTTAGTTGGTCTGTTGTGTTCATTGCCAATGTCTTAAGAAGATAATAGCCCTGCAAAATATTATATGAACTAATTATTTAATAATTAAACAGCACATTAAATATAAATAATTTAAATAATAAAAAAAAAATCAATATTACACACTTAGAAATAGCACATTTAAATAATTAATACTGTAATCAATAAAATATTGGCTTGCTGAGGCTAAAATATTATTGATTTGCTAAATATTGCTACGATATAAGATTTAATAATTGTTGTACCTTTTAGAGACAAGCTTGTATAACATTAGCATTTGCACTCCATATCCTTTCATTTCTTTCATCAGTGGTAAGATTTCTGAATGTTATATTTTCATCAGCTCAACATCATTTATATAATGCTTCAACCTCAGGAGAATATAGTGATGTGCATATGTACATAAGTGAAACTATATTTCTAGAGTAAAACATTTATTGTTTTCAGAGCATTTAGATTTCATCTGAATGATTCAAAGCTTGACATCAATGCAATTAACACCACTTCTCTAAACAGAAACAAATATTTACATATAAAGCAAAACTTTATATTAAGAATGTAATATCATGAACATGAGAATGATTCCAGAACTGTTGGTTATATTCTGCAGACATTAGATGATCAATTCTGTTTAAATCAACTGATTATCTTTCTTAATTGTATCTTTCATATCTGAAAAAGGTTTATCCCTTTTATATAGACAAAAATCTTGGAGCACAATGTATATTTATTTTGAGTTGTTTGAAAAATTAAATTTGGATCACAAATATTTGACCAAAATGCTAAATGTAACACTAAAATATGCAAGTTTTCTAACTAGTCAAGGCCAGACAGTATGCATCTCAGTTCTCTTTCTCTCTCTCTATCTGTGCGTGTGTGTGTTATTGCATGCATTAATGTAAATATGTTTTAATTATCATTTGTCCTTGTTTAGTTTGTAATAATGAACACCAAATACCATTATTTTCCATCATGTTTATAAAGAATTGTCTCAGATAGTCACTAGGAATAAGTTATTTCTTTAATCTACTGCCTTACAATTTCTAAACCATATTGTTGGATGGAATATTTCACTTAATTGTTTTTATGAATTAATTGCAAATATTGAAGCTGTGGGGGAATGGTTGAACATTTGGAGAGAGGCAAAGGGGAACCCTCAAGTAATACGTAATGCTGTGTGTGCTTAACTCACATGCTGCTTCCAGTCCTATCAGTTCCCAAATATCACTAGTGCCAAAAACTACAGTATGAGAATGAGATGACCAGGAGGGTCCTAGCCTTTTGCTGGAAAAAAGCACCAAACCTGCTCCAAGTCCAGGGTGAGAACCACCAGCTGTTCTGACCCCCTATTTACATTTTTTTTTTTTTTTGGAATGCATCTATAAAGGGTTTTAATCGCATAGTTACTACAATGAATGACAGTGCGGGTGGGAATCTATCATACAACCTGACCAAGGACCACTTTGCAGCATCTAATAACTTTTCTCTCTCATTTCTTCCCTTCCTCTGGTTTCTACTCCTGAGAAACAAGAGAGCTCCTGTTCAAAACCTGACCCCTAAACCTATGTTTTTTCTCACAAACCTTTATTCCTTTACTAATATATTCCTCTGCCATATTATCTTCACCTTGACTAACCCATTCTCTTCACCAATGGAGCATTCCATGCCTGCCAGGACCTAGGTAAAACCCAGGCAGTATTGACGGCATGGTAAGAAGAGGAAGAAGGGAAAGTATTGACACATAGCTGGATTCTTTGCATAGTAAACACTTCCCCTGATCGAGCAAGAGGTAGCAGTAATTATACAAGGGGATACACATCAGGCCATGGTAGACCTGGTTGTTACTAAAGAGCTGTCATTAAAAATTAATCCCAACAGTTCATCATATCCCAGTGGTAGGGTACTTAGTGGTGGATAGAAATGAAATTCAGTAGGTTCTTGACCTGAGGGCAATACACAGTGTCAGTTGACACTGGAGAATTTACAACAGACTCAAGAGCGGCAGAGCGTGCTGTATAACATGGGCTTGTTTTAGGGCCAATGCCTCTTAGTTTCATCATGTGCAACAGTACAAGACCAGGGTGTGATAGTTGATTCCAGTAATTCATTTGAAGCTCATGTAGATAACAGGATAACATTATTTCATCTCAGAAATATTGCAAATATAAGGAATATATTGTCACTACATGATGCAAAAAAAAAGGAAATGGATAAACACACCCAATTTAGTCCAGAACGAAAAAGCCACCTCTATCTTATCCACACTGTACTGGCTTCCAGTGAAATTTTGCACTGATTTTAAAATACTTCTATTGACCTATAAAACACTAAATGATCATTTTTGCACCACAGTACCTGAGTGAACAGCTAGTGTTTTATGATCTGCCACACCTACTTTGATCAAAGGATTCAGGCTGCTTCTCAATACCTTGTATTATGAAAAATACAGCAGGGGCAGAATTTTTCCTTACAAAGCCTAAAAGTCATGGAATGGCTTTCCAGTTAATGATTAGGTCTCAGACACAGTCTCAATGTAAAAACCAAGCCAAACCTTTTGTGAATAGTTTTGTATTAGGTAAATGTGCAGATCTGGGGGACTAATGGATGTTAATATTATGGTGAACTGGTATGTTTGGATACAGTCTTCCCCCACTCTTATTGATAACTTAGGCATGTGATTGGTTGTTTTCTTTTCCAGGAAGGTGTAACATCTGTACCACCTCAGTCCGGTGTTTCGATTGGGCGCAATCACGCATCACATCCTGGGCTTCTAGATGCGCTAAATTTTGTACACCGTCGGCTTTGATGGTCCAAACAACAACCATTGAGAGTCCAAGCGCCCAAACATCAGTCACCGTGCCATCTGAGTACCAGGCATTTCAAGATGTATTTAGCGTTAGGGCCGCAGCAAGACGTCCCCCCCACTGTCCGTGGGACTGCGCGATTGAGCTCCTGCCGGGGAAAACACCACCCTGCTCGCACATTTATCCATTGTCCGTGGTGGAAACCCATGCCATGAAGGAATACGTGAGTGAGGCTCTCCAGCAGAGGCTCATCAGCAGGTCCACATCTCCAGCTTCGGCAGGATTTTTTTTTATTGGAAAAAAAGGCGGGGGCCTTAGGCCCTGTATTGATTATCGCGGTCTAAACGCAATAACAGTAAAGTACAAGCACCCACTGCTCCTGGTATCAGCCGCTATCGACCAACTCCGAGGCGCCTCTATCTTTACTAAACTCGACCTCTGCAGCGCTTACAATCTCGTTCGTGTTCGAATGAAGGACGATGAATGGAAGACTGCGTTTAGCACGACACCCGGGCATTACCAATACAACGTAATGGCGTATGGACTGGTTAACGCACCTGCGGTGTTTCAGGGGTTCATGAATGACGTGTTTCGACATATGTTAAACCGTTATGTTATAGTATACTTACGGTCATATGCCGAGCACGTCCGTCATGTAACAGCCGTCCTTCGTCGGCTGCGCGAACATGGGCTCTATGCGAAGGCAGAGAAATGTGATTTTCATCAAAGGGAGATTGCATTTCTGGGCTATCGCATAGGAGGGTCGAGATGGAGGCGGCCAAGGTCAAGGCGGTGCAACAATGGCCGGAACCCAAGTCAGTTAAGGCACTACAGAGTTTTCTTGGGTTCGCCAACTTCTACAGGCGATTTATTCGGGGCTTCAGCACAGTGGCAGCGCCGCTCACGAGCTTGTTAAAGGGGAAACCACAGCGGCTGCGTGAGTTCCCGCTGGAAGCGCGCGCAGCTTTCCAACATCTCAAACTAGCTTTCACTTCTGCGCCTATCTTAAAATTATCAAACCCTGAGAAGCCCTTCTTAGTTTAGGTCGATGCGTAGGAGGTAGGACTGGGAGCGGTGCTGTCACAACACCACGGCCACCCAGAAAAACTCCACCCCTGTGCTTTCTTTTCATGAAAACTAAGTCCTGCCAAACGCAACTATGATATTGGCAATCGTGAACTGCTAGCAGTAAAGGCGGCGTTAGAGGAGTGGCGGCATTGGTTGGAGGGAGCTAAACACCCCTTTACAGTACTCACCGACCATCAGAACTTCGAGTACATCCAACAAGCAAAAAGCCTAAACTCTCGCCAAGCCCGATGGGCGCTGTTTTTCACGCGTTTCCAATTTGTTATTACTTATCGCCCCAGCTCACGTAATAAGAAAGCGGACGCATTATCCCGCTATTATCCGACGCCGGATCAAAACCCAGATCCGGAAACCATTCTGCCCGCGGCACTCGTGGTGGCTCCGATCGTGTGGGACATCGATTTGGAGATAGCCCAAATGACACGGTCACAACCCGTACCCAAGGGCTGTCCTCCGAATCGAACATACGTTCCCGAGCCACTATGTGAACAAGTGACGATCAAGGCTCACACAAGTCTGGCATCTGGACCCCGGCGTGTCACGCACCCTCCACCTGTTAAAACCAAAGTTCTGGTGGCCAAAGTTGCGGGAAACCGTGAAAACAGTATTTTCGTCTTGTGCAACTTGCGCAGCAACCAAGAGTCCTTGTTGGTTGCCAGTTGTAAAATTAATGCCCCTGCCCACACCTCACAGACAGTGGTCCCACATCGCAGTGGACTTTGTGACCGATCTGCCGGTGTCAAAAGGGTACACGACAATTCTCGTAGTGGTGGACCGCTTCTCTAAGGGAAGTCGTTTCCTTCCGTTTAGCTCTATCCCATCAGCCCTCCAGGTGGCAGAAACCCTATTCGAGACAGTGTTTTGTTACTACGGTATCCCGGAGGATATTGTTTCCGATCGTGGTCCCCAATTCATCGCAAAGGTCTGGAAAGCTTTTTTCCAGAAATTGGGAACCACTGTTAGCCTAACGTCAGGCTATCACCCCGAGTCGAATGGGCAAGCAGAGCGGACTGTCCAGGTTCCTCCGAGCATATTGTAGTAGTCGACAACATGAATGGGCAGACTGTTTAATCTGGGCGGAATATGCAATATGTCACTCCGCGACCGGCATAACGCCGTTTCAGTGTGTACTAGGGCATCAGTCACCGCTCTGTCCTTGGGATGCCACTCCCACCAATATCCCTATGCTGGATCAGTGGTTTCAAAGAGTGGAAAAAGTATGGGAGGAAGCGCACACCAAGATCTCCCAAGCAGTTCGTAGATTTAAGAAATTTGCCGATAGATGGCGGAGGGAATGTCCGCCGCTCCAGGGGATTGAGTATGGCTCTCGACACGGGACCTTCACCTTAACCTAGAATACTAGAAAATTCACCCCCAAATACATCGGTCCATTCCCATTCTCACACATATAAACCCTGTCACATTTAAGTTACAGCTCCCACGTCATATGAAAATTCATCCTGTCTTTCACATTTCCCTTCTCAGGCCAGTGATTCGGGGACCCCTAGACGGAGGCGTCGCAGAGCCTTCGATCCCTGGGGCTGTGGAAATAGCGGGCGCCTCCGCGTTCAGAGTGAGAGAATTACTAGACTCCCGGAGGAGAGGGGTCTCCCTCCAGTACTTGGTGGACTGGGAGGGGTACGGCCTGAGACATTGTGAGTAAAGAACTCATAACAGATTTCCATCAAGCTCAGCCGGATCGCCCGGCACCGCAGCCGCCGGGTCGACCCGCCCACCGGCAATTCCATCAGGCAGGTAGGTCCCTACTCCCTCCGGTCAAGTGGAGTGAGCGCTCGCACCCCCCTCAGAAAGCCGGTCCTGGGGCGGGTACTGTAACATCTGTACCACCTCAGTCCGGGGGAAAAAGATCTGGGTCACCAGATTACTGAACCGGCGCTTTGTCTCCCCCTAGTGTGTCTACGTGTGTACTTGTTCGCCAGTATCAGTATTATCACTAAATCAAGTTCACCTGTGTCTACCCCTGTGTGTCTCTATATACAGATGTCGCCAGTAAAAACGCACGTTTTGAGAAAAGGGATCCCGTGACTTGCCGCGGCTTTGCGCGGCTGCG
>JAQMYJ010000037.1:25821287-25832697 GCA_030014305.1 Clarias laeviceps
GGACGTAAGAGGCAGCGACTTAAGAAGACTCCTAAGGGACAGTTCGAGAAATACACTTAGAAAAGTTATCACTTAACATAAGATATATCTTAAGAGTCTTCTTAGCGCGCGAATAGTGTGCGTTATCGAGAAACCGGGCCCTGTCTCATTAGTCCACAGAATATTTGCACAAACGCATTGGGGATAATCAAGATGTTTTTTGGCAAATGTGAGACGAGCATGTGTATTCTTTTTGGTCAGCAGTGTCATTCGAATTGGATGCCATTTTTGGCCAGTTTTTATTGTTGAAACATGAACACAGAATTTAACTGAGGCAAGTGAGGCTTGCAGTTCTTTGGATGTTGTTCTGAGTTCCTTTATGTGCTCCTGGATGAGTCATCATTGTGCTCTTGGATGTAATTTTGGTAGGCTGGCCACTTCTGAAAAGGTTTACCACTGTTTTTTATATTTTACATTTGTGGATAATGACTCTCACTGTGGTTCAACTGGAACCACAGTGGGGCTGAAGTCCCAAAGTCTTAGAAATCAAGCAGTAATCAGGGCTGGTTGTGGAAAGTGAAATTTAACTCTATTAAATAAAATATGGTTACTCACAGTTCATTCCGGTGGGGGTTGTGGAGGGGATGAATGAATGAATTAATTAATTAATTAATGAATAAATGATTGAATAGTCCACAGCACCTATATCCAAAATTACATATAGCATATTTAGATTCTGTTTTGCATATTTTAGATATATGTAAACTTTTGTAATGAGATGGCGATTATAGTTTCCTTTTGACTCCTTATGCAGATAATGTCTTCTATAACAATTCCCCTTACCTGATCTTTAGTCATCTGCTTGGAGGAGCAAATGGTTGTTGAGTGTTAGCAATCAAATTAAGGAGTCAAAATTTTGTTATGCACTGAAAAGGTTTTTACTAATGACAACTCTAGGTCTGCCAATCAATATAAGGCAATTGGAAGACTTTACGACTATGAAACTGAAAAGGCACAATGACTATCTAAAAGCAACTGTGCATTTAACATAATAAATAAACTCACAGTTTAAAACTATGAAAACTGTACATATTTTCAGGCTTTATTCAAAGTATACAAAGGAAAGAGCATTTGTCAATGATGAAGAGTTATTATATTCACACCATAAATTATATTTAGAGTGTGTAATAACTGTAAATGCTGTTTATATAGGGTTGAATATAATTATTTTAAGCTTAAAATAAGTATGTATGTATGGTACTATTAATAATTAATTACTTAATAATAGACACCTAAGTGTGTTAACTTACTTTCCAAACATTACAAAATAATACACAGATTGCCCTCATATACGAGGGTTAGTTAAAAATTATCAGCAATCTTGCTGTACAATTTATTTTAATTAACTTAAATAAATAAATATTTTTTTGACATAATGTCCTTGCTTTTCAATACACTTTGCCCATCTGTTAACAAGCTTTTGTATTCCATCATTAAAAAGGTTTTAGAGTGAGCTTCAAGCCATGAATGCACCGCTGTTTTCACTACATTAGAAGTGAATGTTTTATGGAGTCAAAAAAGGACTATAAGGAGAATGCTTTAACACCTCAACACTGTGTCGACAGTGTGGGGAGAAGTCTGCGGATGTGCATAGTCATGCAAGATCACACAGTACGTGGATAGCACTTCTTTCAATGTAATACAAAGCTTAAGCTTTAGCTCTCCAATAAGCATCTTACCGTAATAAGCACTGTTTATTGTTGAGCCTTTTTCCAGATGATTTTTCACTTATGGCCCTTGATAATCCTAGAAAACTGTAAGAATCAATTTTCCAGCTGATAGTAGACTTTTGAAGCTTTTCTTGGTCGCCAGTTGAGGATGTTTTCATTCCATACTCTGCTGTTTACGCTCAGGCTCGCATGTCACCAATAATAATTCTCTTTTAAAAACACCCTCAGACCACAGAAAATCAATCACTGCACACCGCTCTTCTTTCGTGTAAATCAAAAGTGGGGCATAAATTTTTGCTTGCACAGCGTTTATAAATTAACTGTTGTAACACATTCACACACTGAGGCCTAATGAAGATTTAATATGACACAGTGCAAAAAAAATTGACTCACCCTTCTATTTAAGAGGTGTTCTAAACATCCTAAAAGTCAAAAGTCTAAACATTTTATTCTTTTTTTTTCTTAAACTATATAAGCAAGGAATACCACAATAACACATACTGTAAAATAGGCACACAATAAATACAAATTCTATAAACTTGTTAAGAAGATATTAGTTACCTGTCTTAATTAACTGGTTTGGGACTTATACAGTAAGCTAGTTAAATTCTGCTTTTATTTGACTTTTTTTCTTATTGCATAACAAATCCCTTTTTAGATAGGATGACAACAGCTGGTCTCTCCATCCATATATAATGGGACTTAAAAATCTGGGCAAAACATAGACAAAGAGAAAATTTACATACTTAAGTTCAAGTGTTACTATGGGGAAAAGAGAGGAGAAAAAGCTTTCAAGTGGTGGGCCAATGTATGTGAACATGCACAGCACAAGTTGTAATCCATGTAGGATAATCGTGTTGCGGGCTTTCTTAGCATGTGAGCCAGTTGCCTTGGCAGCGAAAATGATTCTGAAGTAAGTATACACCAAAATAAGCCAGACAAACAAGAGGTAGACCAGATGTGAGATGTTCTTTTTTTCCACCAGATACGGGTGGCGGAACACTGTGTCGCGACTGCAGATAATCTTAGAATAAAAGAATTCTGAAGGCTCAGTGGCTACAAGAATAAACAAATCTGGAAGAATAGGAATTGAACCTAGGAACCAGATAAGGCTGATCAACATATATGTTCTTCGAACAGTACAGATATGACTGTGATATAATGGGTTACAGATTGCTATATAGCGTTCTATGGCCATACCAGCAAGATTCAGTGGAGTGTTGAGGGTGGGAATTATCGCAATAATTAAAAGAAAACAACAGAATGAGACATTAATCTTATAAAAAATGTACATAATAAGGTGAAGCATTACAGCAACTGTTAACTGGATCATGTCATTTACAACCATATGTATGAAGAGAATGTAGCGAGGATTCTCATTGAATATCTCATGCTTGACAAAGGTGTGGACGAGTGTACCATTAACATAGTTAATGAAGAAATATAAAGTCACAAGAATCACATTTTTGAAAACTACTGTGATGGATCCATCTCTTACTTTAGTTTGGGTAATGTTGCTATTGTTCATTCCTTATTTCTGTCACCAGCTGTAGTTGTCTTTAAAGTAACCTGTGAAAAATAAACGATTAATATTTATTTAATACCGCATCAAGATTATTCTGATAACAAGTAGACATTTTCATTGTACCACTGAAACATATGGGATTTTTAGAAAGTCTTCTTATCCCTCTTAATCAAACATTTTTATCAAAAATTGCCAGTCACACATTTCCTTATATGATTCTTTTGTATTATCAAAATCAGAAAATACTCATCATGCCTTTAGCTTTTTCTCCTTTCCTCCTACTGTGCCTAGGGGAGCATTATGTGAAACCATTGCCTCCTTACATGTATTTATAAAGGGCCATAACAAAAGTGTTGCTTACATATTCCCTAGAAATATCCATGCAGCAAATTAGTAAATCTGTACATGCTATACCTGCAACTCTCACATCAATCACAGCAACACTAGACACTCATGGGCATCTTAGTAGTCATGCAATAGGAGTGGTTAGATGCCTAAGCAGCAATTTAAAAAGCATGTTAAGCCAGCCGGCTTAACATGTCTTAAAGGAAGCATGACCCTCCACTGGTTGGTAGTTGCCACCTTGACTGTCTACTAAAAACTACATGGTTTTTAGTAGGCACTGTTATATATTGGTAATGGTTGTGAGCTGTGGAGTATTTCAGCAAGCAGGTTTAACATGTGATATGTGGCAAATAAGTTGTTCAAGTAATATTTTAAGTAAATTTTTCAGCCATCCCAACACTACCAGTATTTAATATTGTTTATTTGAATGCAACAAAAATGTCTTTGTGCATACAACCAGATGCAGTGCACCAGGACAGGGTCGGATGGCCGAGGTGATCTCGATCACTGACAGCTTAGGAGCACCCTTTGTAGCTCAACAGATAGAGAAAGCAATATAGAGAGAGAATGAGAGAGAACAGTTGGGTATGGTCACAGTCACATAATGTATAAGGTCAGTGTATATTTTGTGCAGAGTGCAAGCAATGACTTAGCACCTTTACCTAACTCTTGGCTAAATAAATAAATTTTCAATCTAGACATAAACATTGGGAATGTATCGGAGTTCCAAACATTAATTGAAAGGCTATTCCATAACTTTGGGGCTTTGTAGAAAAAATCTCTGCCTCTGCTGTAGTTTTTATAATATGATGTACTGACAAACCTGCATCATTTGATAAAAGTAGTCATGGTGGATTATAAAACACTAGCAGTTCACTCAAGTACTGTGTTTCTAGACCATTTAGTGCTTTATAGGTCAATAGTAGAATTTTAAAATCAATGCAAAATTTCACCAATGCAGTGTGGTTAAGATAGGGGTGATGTGATAATATCTTCTGGGTCTAGAGAGGACTCTGGCTGCTGCATTCTGGAGCTTGCTAATACACCTAGTTTGAACATCCAGACAGCAAGGCATTACAATAATCCAACCTAGGGACAAAAGTATGAAAAATTATTGACAAATCTTGACAATATTTCTAAAATGAAAGAATGCTGTGCTAGAAGTGTCTATATGAGCTTCAAATGAAAGACTGGAATCTATAATCACACCATGGCACATGATGAAACACAAAGGCCATCCAGAATTACTTGTGTGATCAGCAAACTTACATCTAGCTGCAGGCGATCAAAGTAAAAGTACTTCTGTCTTGTCAGAATTAAGCTGAAGGAAGTTAATTAACATCCATTGTCTAATTTCCTTCACACATTCCTCAAGTATATTAAGCTCTGGCTTTGCCGAGACATATAACTGTGTGTCATCAACATAGCAGTGGAAGTTAATACCATGCTTAGGAATTATGTTGCCCAGAGGAATTATGTAAAAAATAGCAATGGGCCTAAAACTGAACCACGTGTAACACCAAACTAAACTTTAGTACACATAGAATAGTAATCATTTAAATCTACAAACTGATAATGATCAATCAAAGAGGACTTGAGCAAGGAGATGGCTGTTTCCTTAACTTCTACAACATTTTCTAATCTACCAAGGAGAATATTATGATCAGTTGTGCCAAAAGCTGGACTAAGGTCAAATAACACAAGCAAAGAGATACAAACATGATAAAAGAGCAGCAGGAGGTCATTTACCACTTTATCCAGCACTGTCTCTGTGCTATGATGCACCCTAAAATCTGACTGATAAACTTCATGAAGATTATTCCTCTGTAAATATGAACATAGCTTCTGTGCTACTTTTTTAGGATCTTGGAGATAAAGGGGAGGTGTGATATTGACCTATAGTTGGACAGCTGACAGGGGTGCATCAATGTTTATTAAATTGTCCGGTTTCAAAGCCTGAATTTTTTACCTGATGTTTACAATTTTGTTACTGTACAAATGCATAATTTCCTCACTACTACATGTTATTGATGTGTAGGTTTCTATGGTGGTTTTATATCTAGTTATTTTTGCTACAATATTAAATAAGAAACTAGGTTTGTTTCTGTTATCTCCTATAAAAACGAAGAGATATGTTGATCTTGCGACATTAAGAGCTTTTTTTTTTTTTAATACTAACAATTTAGTTTGATGCCAATCTAGTTTTTGAGCAGACTGTTTTAAGGTACATGTGTGCTAATTACACCTGACAGTTTTTTTTTAAATCTCTAATTATTTTTCTTTTAACTTGAATTACCTAATGGAATAATGACTTTATGGTTTTATGTCTATGGTTTTAGAGGGTAATCCGATCATAGATGATAACTCAGGGAGATTACTGATAAAGCTCTGTGCAGTAGCTGATGTGAATGTACTATGTGCCGCTAGCAGACAATTGGGTTAGCCTGTTTGTCTGCTCCCTGGCCTGGGCACTGGATAGTCACCAATTAACCATGCCAGTTCTGAAACTATGAGCTATACTGAAGGAAATAGGAACAGCACCTTCCTGGACACCTTCCCACCCTAACAGGCCAGCTTTGCCCTCAAAGGCACTCTATTGACTATAAAGTACTTATTCTTTTCTGAGCACCACCTGGACATCCAGTGGTTCAGCAGCCATAACCTGCTGTAAGCTATGTCACTATGTTACTTTGGGATGATGCCAGAGCTAGTTACTCTCACTAACCACTGACTGATGAAGGCATATATTGTTAGCTGCAGCATGAAATATTATCTTGGAAAACCTATGCTGTCCTATTTAAATCTAGTCGGGAACTTTTGTGGATAAAGTTACAAATTCTACCAGTTACTGGTGGTGTAATGTCTGTAAGTGTGTGGTTGACATGACATGCCCTTTTTTGTAATCCAGAGTAGCATACATGAAACATCGCTATTGGAAATAAAATACAATTATATCTTTTTAACTCAAATGAAATGATAATCACTCACTCACTCATTCATCTTCTATACCGCTTTATCTTGTATTCAGGGTCACAGGGACCTGGAGCCTATCTCAGGAGGCTTAGGGCACGAGGCAGGGTACACCCAGGGTGCCAATCCATCGCATCACATACACTCATTCACACACTACAGGCAATTAGGGAATGGCAATTAGCCTAACCTAATCTTTGGACCGTGGGAGAAAACCGGAGTACCCATAGTAAACCCACAAAGCACAGGGAGAACATGCAAACTTCACGGGAGACGGGAATCAAGCCTGGCTGGGAATCGAACTCGGACCCTGGAGGTGCAACGCGACAGTGCTAACCACTACACCACCATGCCACCCAAATGAATAATCATCTATAGAAAAATATAGTTGGTACCATTCAGGACCAACATATTGCGTGAGGCAAAATATGGTTTCACGCATGTAGCATAAAAATGGGTCTTGTGATTATACACTTACAATATGGTAACAGAGATTTAAAAGTATTTCTAAATGAAAAATAATCTATCTTTGCCATTCTATGGTAAAAGCATCACACCTGGAAAAGGTTCCTGAAGTGGGAAAATATTTGATTTATTGAAAAAATGAGAAGAGATAACTCACTTTGTAGACTTCCAATGACTGAAATGTTGTCTGTACTTCCTGACTGAAAAAAATACCACTCCCCCAATTGTGTTCCAAAAATATCTGTTTAAATATCAGAATATAGTGTCACACTATATATCAACTTCTTTAACATTTTATTATTTTTTTTAATAAAAACTCACTCTGTAGGACTGTGAAAGGCAACTGGAGTACCCAGAAGAAATCGACCAAGCACCAGGAGAACCTGCTGGGAATTGAACTAAGACCCTGGAGATGCAAGACGACAGTGTTAACCATTAAGCCATCGTGACACGTTATGTTCTGAACAATTAAAAAATAAAAAGTTTTGTTAAAAATGTAAAACGTTACATTGTGGACCACAAAAAGGCGTCATGTTCACACAAACACCCTTAATGCTCCAGAAACTTTGCATAATAGGATTGACAGAGCCAGACCACCCTATAGACACATTATCCAGGCTGAGCAGGGACTAGCAAATTATGCAAGGCCCCACCTCCTTCTCATGGAAAGTGCAAAGACAGACACACGGATATGGGTACACACACAGACACACAAACACACCATGAGTTTCATCATGAGTTTACATTGCAGTTGTGCCATACTTTTTCCATTTTCGAATGATAGATTGAACACAGTGCTCCATGAGATGTTCAAAGCTTGGGTTATTTTTTATAACCTAACCCTGCTTCTCCACAACTTTATCCCTAATAGTTGATGCTGTTTGTTCACTAATGTTCTCTAACAAACCTCTGAGGGCTTAACAAAACAGCTTTAATTATACTGAGATTAAATATACAGACAGGTGGACTCTATTTACTAATTAGGTGACTTCTGAAGTCAGTTGGTTCCACCGGATTTTAATTAGGTGTATCAAGGTAAAGGGGGCTGAGTACAAATTAACACCACACTTTTCAGAGTTTTATTTGTAAAAAAAAAAAAATTAAGATAATTTATCATTTTCCTTTCACTTAACAGTTATGTGCTATTTTGTGTTGATCTATGACATAAAATCCCAATAAAATACATTTACATTTGTGGTTGTAACATGAAAAATTGTTCAAAAAAGTGTTCAAGGGGGATAAATACTTTTACAAGGAATTGTAGGTGCAATATAAGATAGGTTTGAGTGGTCATCTGGTCATGTGATGTGCTAGTGCTAATAACAAATTCAGATCTTGTTGGTCATTTTGCTAGCTGAAACTAGTAATGACATGACATTTGCAAGGCATACTTGACAGCCCATCCTTCAATCTTTATTAGACAGTGTTTATAATCTGAAAACTTTTCAACTCACATATCAGTTATTATCCTGAAAATCTTCTTCAGTAGAAATGAAAGCTTTGTGTATGTTTTTCCCCAAAGCTAAAAACCAGACCTTGATGCAATCCTGCAGGGTAATTAACTTAAGCTAGTGGGACTCTCTGACATTTCCCAGCCTCTAATGGGTCCTTGGTAAGAGAACACAGGAAAATAAAGTACAGTCTTGAGACCTTTCTCTCATTAGAAAGAACAGGCAAATGTCAATCCAACCAGGAACAATTGTTTTTGAAAAAATACGCAATCAATTCATTAGATTAGCTCTAATTAATCAACAGAGGTACTGTAGTGAAAGAAATGCAAAAATAGCTTCTTTGAACAATTTATCTCCTATTGGTTTTGTTGTGGTCTTTTGGTAGCTCAGCTTTTGTTTGTGTGTGGAGACTGAAAGCAGAGCAACTACAGCACTTGTGTTGTTAAAAAAAATAAGTTAAGCAGAATAAAATATAATGAGAGCTGTGTATGTTTACAAAACTCACCAGTGTTTTGCCTTACTTAAAATTGAGTGAACCTTGGTTGGGTAATACACTTACTAAAACTGATCATTGTAAGCTACCATGCCTACAGTAGGTTGATTTCTTTCTTCTTACCAGATTGTGTTCTCTGACCCAAACTATTTAACAAGCTTGAATGTCTGGAGAAATTCACTTTTCTTTCCTTTTTTTGTATATATTTAAAAAATAAAGTATTCTTCTTCTGAAAATATTGTGATTGTGGATTGTGCTGTTTTGAACTGATAGTAACAAGGTTAAAATATTCCTCAAGACTACATCTAAAGAATAGAAGAATGCCTGCCTCTTTGGAACTGAAATATAAATAAATAGGGTGGCTATGTATCTATCTATGTAGGTTTGTCACCTAGAATGGTTTTCCAACAACCTTGACAGTTACCAGAGGTTTCGAGTACTTGTAAGCTTATTTCTTTCACTCTCTAGACCAACTCATACTATGTCTACTGGACTGGATTTTGTGATCGTGGTCATCTGATGCAGCACTCCATCACTCTCCTTCTTGGACAAATAGATCTTACATAACCTAAAGACCTGTTTGTCTCTCTGATACAGCAGGTGGCATTAAATCTAAGAGAAAATGAGAACATGGACGTTAATATTTGTTTCAAGTGCCTTTGTACTTTATCAGCAATGGCTATGTAGGTCAAAGGAGGAGATTGTCGTGTTCTACACGTGCAAGGAGATTTCAGAGGAGACCAATGGCACTGATAATACCATGTCTAAACAGCAATCTAATCGTCTGCCACTAGAGCTTTTGAGGAGCATTTGGTGTATGTAGGCAGTGGCCAGAGTGGAACCAATTTTTTTTCTTACTCATATTTTAACACAAAAAAAAATAAATAAAAGTTCAATAATATTTAATTTTAAAATGAGGAAAAAAGGTATCACCCTGTTTATTAGATAATACTTATTGGTAAGTTTTGGTTTACACATAAGGTAACTGGAAATGGCTCAGCCCTATAGCATTAACAACCATGTAAGGCATGCACTGGTTTCTGCAACTTTGTTAATTACTGTGCTGTTGTTTAGGGGCATGAAGATCTCCAAGTGTTGATGAGTCAGAAAGCTTCTTAGCCTGTTCTTTTTAGAAACTCCAGTGTTGAGAAGCTTCTAACGCGTATGCCCGATGTCAGCTGTCTGGGCCGTAGCACATTTTTTTAGATTTGGGATAGGCATTACCATCATGCGTACAGTAGGCTACAATTGAGAGCTGACTCATTTACATTGTAGGGTACAACTGGCAACCAACACAATTATTATCTAATGTTAACTTGTTTCTGGCTGACACCATCTGCTCACCAGCAAACCGTTTAAACAGCCCACCGAGAATGCTCCTGAACCTCGTAATTAGCCACTCTGGCTATGATTCTAAGGTGATGTAAACTGGCAGTTTCTTAGGCTGGTCATTCCAATAAACCTATCCTCTGTAGCAGAGGTGGCTCTTTTGTCTTTTCTGGGATGGTCCTCATGATAGCCAGTTCATCATAGCATTTGATGGTTTTGGTGACTGCACTTGGAGAACATTTAAAGTTCTTGAGATTTTTCAGATTGACTGTCCTTCATTTCTTAAATTAACGGTGAACTGTTTTTCTCTTTACTTAACTATTTGTTTCTTGCCATAATATTGACAGTAGTTGTAGTAGCACTAATAGAGCTATTTACACTGTACCCACACTGTTCCTCTGCACAAGACAACTGATAGTCTAAAGCACATTAATGCCACAAATTAACTCTTGACAAGGCATATCTATGAACTGAAAACCATGCCAGGGGACTACCTCATAAATCTGTTTAGAGAATGCTACGAGTGTGCCAAGTTAAAGCTAATTGTAGTAACTTTGGGCATTCTAAAATATAAAACATATTCTGGGTTCTTTAACACTTTTTTGTTTTGATGTCTTCAGTATTAATGTATAATTTTGAAAATAAAGAAAGCCCCTTGAAGGAGAAATTTTGAGTGTGTGTGTGTGTGTGTGTGTATGTATATGTGTGTGTGTCAGCTCAATCAGCTGATAAAAGTGCATCTTCATAGCACAATCTAATACACTCAAATAAATGAAAGCCAGGTTGTGCACTTTACATAATATAATTACTTTCAGTATACTCATAATATTCGTCAGCGTAATTTTGTCTCAACTTGACCGTACAAATTCTTATTACTATGGAGTGATATCCTGGACATTTTTCAAAAGGAATTTTTGCAATTGCATTTCTCATATGTGGACGCATAAAGTGTGACATAATTCAAATGCAATTGCAAACTTTGGATTACTACTTGCTTTTTCGCCTTCGCGAATGCACACTGACTGCCAAATTTCAAATGAAAAGGCAAAGTCCATTTGCATTTGCATTTCCCATGTCTTACAAGTCATGAGCCTGTCATATTTAAATAGCAAAATCAATTACC
>JAQMYJ010000037.1:25839463-25850863 GCA_030014305.1 Clarias laeviceps
TATGAAGTCTTTACAGAGCAGAAGTAGCAGAAACATCTCAATATCAACTGTTCAAAGGAGATTAATGCATTTTTTGCCTTCAGCATTCCTTTACAATGTAGAAAGAAATAAAAATCAGGAACGATCATGGAGTTAGAAAGTGATCTAAAACTTTTGAACGGTAGTGTATATATGTGTATATATATATATATATATATATATATATATATATGTTAGATGCAATTGCACACTTTGTGATTTGTGTGTCAATAATTTGGGGAAGGTGCACAGACTTTTGCCCATATAGTGTAAATGAGATGTAATGTGCAACAGTAGACAGTCCAATACCCTGCGTTAATAGGTGAAAAGAAAATAAGAATAAAAAAATAGTGTAAAATAACTTGTAAAAACAAAAATAATAGATCACAAACTCTTTTGAGACCTGAATCCTCCTGTTTTGAACCTTGGAATTCCTCCTCACTGTTTTATTAAGATGAAACTACCATTTCATCAAACTCTAGGGTTTGATTGTAGACGTATGATAATTTAAAAAGTATTTTAGATAATTTCAAGTAATTTGAAGTATGTTAATCAAATCAATTGTATCTCATATATCAAACATATCTTAAGTAAATCAACATGCAAGCAGTAGGCCCAAAAAGTAGGGAAGTTGAGACACAGGGCTGACAAAAAAAAAAAATCTAGATGACAAGTAACCTTAAGGTACAAACTTTTGTAAAAACTGTACAAACTAAGATCAAATCAACTGTTCAGAACTGTTGAGCTGAGCACAAATCAGGAAAAGGTTCACAGATGGACTAACTTAACCTTTTTAGAGAATGTGAATGGTAAATAATGATATGATAAATAATCATTTAATCACTCACCAGAATTGCTAACATAATCACAGGTGATGTGGGACTAAGGCTGATAATGCTATCAAGGTTAGTAGAAATAAGAAGGACAGTTAAATATGCAATATACAATACACATAATAATTAACACATAATAGAATCAGAACTGGTGATCGGATAATCAGTTTAAAAGACCAAAATATCATATTTATGTTGATTAGTAAACTTAGTTATACTCAAGTAATTCATAAAGCAAAAAAGGCACACCACAAGCAACTGAGACATGAGACAACTAAAGTACTTATACATTGTGGTAAAAGTTTATAAGAAAGATTGAAGTGACATGAAGTGAGCTGATGGAATGTCACTGAGAATCTGGTCAAAAAAGAGGAATTTACCAAACTCTCATTTCTTTTCATAAGTATTTTTTATGAAAAGTTTAAGAAGGCTAAGGGACCCAACTCACACATGAATAATTAATGAATAAAGCAAGGACAAGGGCTGAAAAAATATGAAATTGAAAGCTGTCACTTAACTAGACCAAACCAGTCATAATATATTTAATGAATATCTAATGAATATTGAAAGAAAAGTTGGATCAAACAAAGAAACAACGAGGAGCTATAGGGTGAATGTCAGGTATATTTTGAATTAGGAAAGGGGGAACTTCTTGGGGCAGATTTGTCTGTCTAATTTGAGTCCGTCTTTAATAAACTTAATTAGCTTTTTTCTTATCAAAGTTTGCTTAGTGATATTGTTTGAAAATGTTTGAAGTCCACGAAATGTGCAAAGACACTGTCTTCCTCCCACAATCTAATTGGTGTTTTCAAATTCTGTGTATATGTGTGTGAGTGTAAATGCTTGTGTGTCCTGCGATAGATTGACGCTCCATCCAGAATGTATTCTGACTCTTCTGAGATAGTTCCCATAGCCATGCACAAATAGTATAGATAATTAATTTCATTACATGCAATGCTGAAAGTCATCTCCATTTTCTGCCAGACACATTTCAACGCAGGGCTCCATGTTCCTGGACGAATTGACAAGGATATCAAGGAATAGCAGCAATTTCACATTCTATGTTTTCTCTCAAATCTTAACAGTCAGAGAACACCATATTTCTTCCTAAATTCACTCTGACATTGCTTAAACAAATTGGTAAGCCAATAGGTTAGCACTATGAAGATGCGCTGCTCATTGCTGTACACCACTATCCTGATGAAAAGTCAATGACTGAGTAAAGGGGTACGGTGGCTACCTTCAAGCGGTGAAATGACTGTCTGGTGGCTACCTTATCGGCCCGACTTAGGGGCGTCCCAGTGTGTTCGAGCACATTGTATGTTCTTTCATTCAGATTTCTTTGTCCTAGCAAGAATTATTACAGAATATTCAGGGCCTCTTTCAAGTGAATCACGCTGTATTATTCATGAAGCAGGAATGAAGGAAAGTAACTCAAGGCCATATTTGAAATTTTCAGAAATTTACAAAATACAATAGCAATCTGAAGAGCAACTTTCTAAATTGATGGCAATTTTTCTTACTATTTTCATCATTAACAAACAGCAAATTATAAAGTTTCATCTTTATTTCATATTTCATTTTGTTAATAAAAAGTTTCAATACAAAAATGGTGATTAGAAAGTATATAAAAGCACAGGGATCAAAATTAAAAAATCTATTTCAGGTTCTATAAAATTTAATGGGATAACTTACACACATAATTTCAAGTAATAAAAGACAATCCTCTACCGTACTACTGAAAAGGCCAGTTCAGTATTGATTGTTTTTCTAACCATTTTCCATCCATATACTAAAAACTAAATATCATAGGGAAGGAGGAAACATTAGTAAAAAAAATATCGCACAATCTACACGATATACGCTGTGGTCTTTTGGATTTCTATGGCCAATTTTGGACTGTCTTAGTCAACTCTCTTCACCACTATTAAAAAGCTAATTGACAATGAATTGGGTGTTTTCCCTCAAGTAATTAACCTATGTGAAACTGTGCTGGTGGCTTGTGGTAACATTATACTATAATACACTCTCTTGGTTTTTCCTTTAACCTGACATCTGTCTTTATATCTAGGTACTTTGTGTTTAAAGGTACCTGTTTCTACTAGATACACAAGACAACACACTTGTGTTAAATGTATAAACTGTATGCCATAATGCGGTGATAATACAAAATAGATCATAAATATTTTTAATAACTGTGTAAAAAAGGACAGGTATAAACAGGGTGCGATGAAAACTGCGTCTTACATGAACTCCAGTGCATCTATGGGCATGCCCAGTGATTCTTCATGTAAATGCAGTATACAAGTTTTATATCCACAAACCTTTGGTTATAAAACTTATGTAAACCAGTCTGGGCCATCACTTAAGTGCCTTCCAAAAGGAGCTTATCCTGGAAAGCTACAATCTTGCAGATGATGTAATAATATCATTTTCTTTTGAGCAGCTGCTTCTCCAGATACTCCATGCGTGTAGTCATTGCTGATAGTGGTATAATTAAGGGTGAATAACAGTGGCAGTGAGAATAATTTGGATTCCTTCTTGTCCACATATGCACTGGCTTTAAATGAGTACCAGGCATAGCAGGTTACATGTATGTCTAAAAAAAAAAATAATGCTTAAGTTAACTGACTGATTCCCAAATTTGCCCACAAAATTCAACATCATTCACAAAGACTTTCTTACTTTTCTCCTATTTTATTTTGCCATCTTGTAGAAGCTTGTCAAAAATGTCATCGGCTTTAGATGTGTCAGCTCAAACCTTGGTCACAAATATTCTCATGAATGACGTGTTTGTACAAATCTCCCTGTTCCTCCGAATTTTGCAGTTAGTAGATATTCATGGCAGGAATTTGGGGCATAGTTTTCTACAGCCTTCTTAGGAAGTTGGTACAGCTGCCGTTTAATTCTTAATAACAATTTAAGGCATTCTTGGGGGAAAAAAGTAGACTTTTCTATCGCATTGTAGCTGTAGTTCTTACATTCGCCTTAAGGTTGCCTTAGGATCTTCCTACAGCCTACATCCATAAGTCGATCTTATGAAAAAGTTTGTCTTAAGGTGGTTGTACGGCACCCATATGTGCAACGTACAGCACTCTCAAGTAGTTGGTAGGAACATCTCTTGTCTGTCGGTACACATATAATAAAAAAGAAATAAATAATACATTTTGAATTGAAAATAATACATTTTCAAGATGTCAATAATGCAGAGAAGACTGCAGTTGCAAGACGAAGAAGAAGCTCTAGCAGTTGATTTGGTTCTGCTACCGCAGGAACAGCTCGAGAGAAGACGCCCGATAGCAACGCTGGTGAGTGCGCCCATGGATAGAATGGCGGCACCTTTATGGGCAATACGAGACTATGTTTGCTGAGCTGGACCACGAATCAGATGGTGAAAACTCACAGAAAATAAGGAATTGTACAGCGCACATGCAGCTTTTATACAGCCCCTGTAACGTTCATATAAATACCGTATAAATATTGGTTCATGTGGTGTTCATAGGAAGAACACCTACAGTATGTGATACTCATATGAACAACTAGCATAGCTACAGCCACCGAAGGAATATGGGGTTCTAGAAAATGCTTGTGTGTCCTATGATAGATGGACACCCCACCCAAGATGTATCTCGAGTCCCCAGAGATTGTTCCCATAACAGTATAGAGAATTAGTTAGTGTTCTGTTAGCAGATATTATACAAAATGCAAGTAATGTAAAAAAAATTGCAGAGATGAGATTAAGTCAGGCTATTCCCTGCTCCGAATGACAGGATACCTGCAGCTGTAGTCACCAGCTGTCAAGTCAGTAGCTCCTTATGTCATGCACATAATGCAGTGTGTACCAGGTATGAAAAAGGGGAATGCTGCCTGTATGACAGTGTTTTGACCAGTATTTAAGATACAAAATATTTAAACACACACATCTAATGGCATTAGATGGTAAATAATTTGTTTGTCATAGACAGATTTCAATTCTCAAAACTTAAATTCAAAACCATTTTAATGTAATGTTAGTATGTTAGTAATACTAATTTGGAACCATACCAACATACCAAACTCTAATGTATGACAGTCAGTCATGCTACAGACTTCATTAGAAAAGGCACTTTGGCCTTCTTCGATTTTTTTTATAATGATGTAAAAAAAATGCTGTAGAACCAAGAGTTTTCCACTTCCAATTATTAATGCTGTGAATAAATGAATATGCTATGCACCTAAATTTAACTTAATTTAACTTTAACAGATGTAACCTTAATCTGAATAACCAAATGGAAATGTATAATTTTATTAGTAACACACACGTGCACACACACACACACACACACATCCACACACACACACGCGCGCGCACACATCCTATTGCATGTAAAAGAAAAGTTTTATTGTTAAAGATTTTAGTTGCTTGAGCACAGAACTATAAAGGATATGTTTCTGGTCGAGTTGTTTCAGAGTGACCATGGTAGCCTGTTGGAACTCCATAAGACTATCACAGGCACAAGGATCTTTCACCTCTATTTCACCTTGGCTCTCCTCTGTCAACATATGATGGAAGGAAGGAAGGAAAGGAGGAAGAAACCAAGACATAGTCCATATTTTAGTAATTTTAACATTGGAATATTTTACATTTAATTATTAAATCAAATGGTAATCAAATCAAATGATGATCCTAGAAAATAATGTATTTAAACATAACAGTCTCATTCAGCTTATATGTATTCTGCTTGGTTTCAAATAAGTATTCATTTATTTCCCCACTTTCTGTGTTTTAGACACCATGAGTTCTCTTTTTCCATATACCTGGACAGACATTGAGTTTAAGGTTCTCTGCAAGCTGGTGAATAGCAGTGAAGTCAGAAGTATAGAAAAAATGATTCTCTACTGGCTCAGAGGCAATCTCTCTCAGCTCATCCTCTACAGCTTTGCCCACTCCAACAGCATACATTGTTATTCCTATAAAACAGCATACAGTATCAAGTATCAAGGTCTTAAAGTTTCACATTCTATCACAAATAGTGAAAATAATTAAACATGGCACTGTGCAGTTTCATGAAGATATGTGCAGTAGTTGTAAGTCGAGATGACTGGGCACATATTTTTATTTTGATGTCTTACAATAATAACATTAAATAAGTTTTAGTCCTTCTTTAGATAGGGCTGACACATCCAGATTGCCAACAGCCAAAGCAGCATTGGAGCAGTTATGCCCAACTGTACCAAAAATTAGAATAACATGTTTGAGATTTAATATGTAATTTTACCTAGAACTCTGTGAGCCAGCTATATTCAGAACACTCAGTAATATGTACTGACTTTTTTTTCCATGTTGTTGTGTAAATATGATGCACGTCATTCTATTTCAGCAGCTGACTTGGGATTTGTCTGTTGAGGGCATTAATATAAAGTGTTTGGACACATGACACATGTCCAAACTGGGCACTTATTTTAGACAAACTTTACAAGTGTTGAAAGTACAACACTTGTAAAGCTCTATTTTAGAGCACTTTGCCTCTAAAATAGATCGTTTGTGAATTGTAATTAAAACAAATGAATGCTGTGCTTTTTCATTTTGAACTGCAGCTCACCTGCTTCCTTTGCCTTCTTGGCCCACTCTGTTATGTCATCTTGAGAACGCCCATCAGTAAACACCAGCCCAACACGGGGTATTTTTCTTGTGGCAGTGCGTGCACCCTCAGCCTCAGAGAAGCTATTCTGCACCATGTGCTTTAGTGCTAGCCCTGTCATTGTTCCTTTTTCCATATAGGCTACGTTCATTACAGCAGCCTTGACCTCTTCCTTGGTCTTATACATACTGAGAGGGAACTCTGTCCTCACCCGGCTGGAGTATTGGACAAGACCTACACGTGTCCCATAAGCAGAGATATCTAGTTGGTCGACAACCTGGTTGACAAACTGCTTGACAAGCTCAAAGTTTTGTGGCCGTACACTTTTAGAGCCATCAATCAGGAGAACCAGGTCAATAATGGCTGATCTGCAGCCTAAAATTGAGGAAATGTGTATTAATAATAATAATAATAATAATAACAACAACAGCAATAATAATAATACGGCAAATAAGCTATAAAAATTATGATAGCTTCTCCTGATCAATTCTGTAAATTGCTATAAGGGAGCATCCTAAAGTTGCTTTATCTAAATCAAACTAGACATGGAAATGTTTAGCTGGAATATTGATTTGTAATATGCAGTACATACTTCCACAGCTTTTTCCATCATCTTGTAGAAGATGACCCTCAGGGCAGATACAGTGGTATGATCCTGTTGTACTCACACACTGGTGCTGACAGCCATGCTCTACTACATTACACAGGTTGTCCGCTGAGGGCGTGGGAGGGGGCGGGGTCAAACAGACAAACAAGCAGACAATTATTTAATCATTAACTGGTATTATTTACACAACATTTGTTTGGATTATACTACTACATGCAATGGCTGCCATATAAGCCAACTAAACATGCTTACTATGTGTGCATTTATAAAAGATCAACAGATCTTCTTTTCAGATTATGAATTGTGTTTTAAGAATGATTGTAGTAATTTCTGAAATGTTTTTCTCAAGCATATAGTCAAAAGTGTATCGTAAGAATTATTGCATCATATAAGTTTTAGGTTTTACTGTGGTAGGTACACTATTTAAAATAACATTTTAAGATGCTAGATTGGCATTTGGAAACTGAGTATGAAGTATGAGTATGAAGCACATTGTATGAAACAACATACAATGTGCTCCTCAAAATATGGAGCTTCGAACACACCAGGATGCCCCTGAGTTGGGCCGATAAGGTAGACGCCAGACAGCCATGATGTCATTTAACACCGTACCCCTTCACTCAGTCAATTCAGGAACGTGGAGTGCCACGTTGAAATGTGTCTGGCAAAAATGGAGATGACGTCCAGCATTGCATGTAATGCAATTAATAACACATACATCAAGGTATGTAGCATTTGTTTTGGTTCAAATTGATTCATCATAGCGAGGGCTCTCTTTCGAGTCAATCACCCTGTATTATTTTTATAATTTATTATTACAGACATTTAAATTCAGGTGCTTTATGTAGTACAAATTAGAGAAATAAATGCAATATTATAGCTTCTAAGTAATATTTTGGACAATAAAATAAAGCATATATTATTTTCCCAAGACATGTTTTCAGTCATACAATGCTAAAACATAATAAGCATGGATGATAATAATAGGACGTCATAATAGGACGATTGGATGATATCCAAAATCTGCTTTTTCATGCAATTCAAAACAGTTACAGTAGAAATACAAAAGCATAAGTACACATTTAAAAAGTACAGTAAAAATAACATCTCAAAAATAAAGATTTGAACTAAATTGACCCAAATGTATTTTATTGAGCTTTGGCCTTCCTTGCAACAAGCCTACGTTTTCTAACCTTGAATGCAGTGGCTAGGTGGAATGGGGATTAAAGTCTTTCCCAAGGATTCAACAGTGGTGAGGTTCGAACTTTGACCCTCAGCATCAGCAACCTAAATCCTCAGATGCCTGGGCCACTACTTCCCCTACATCTAAAATATATATATTCTAATTAAATACCTAAATTCCTTATAAGTAGTTGATTTTAATTCTTAGCAAACTAATTTTGGCATACTCTGACTAGCTAGAAAAATTACATTTGGCATACATTATTTAAATAGTTTTTGACATCCCTATAGAAAAAGAGTTATTGTAGTACGTACAGTAGTATATAGTATAATATACAGTATATTTTTTAAATACAAATACAATAAAACATTACAAACATTTTAAACAGTAAATCAAATACTTTGTATAGTTGAAAAAAATAGTCAGCATTACTTACTAACTATGGGCAACTTGGTAAAATATCTCAGAGCTGCTATTATTTAGCAGCAAAGGAAAATCTGGAAAAGTCATACCATGGCCTAAGGTCTCTGGTAAAGTTATACATAATAAACATTGCCTTGGAGTCAGTCCAGTTTTTAGGGAAAAAAAATAAACACTGTGAAACCTTTAAACTTCGAAGGTGCATAACTTGCCGGAAAGGATTCTGAAAATACAATTACCACAGACCTTTCCTCAAAGTAAAATTTGAATGTTAGATTTTCATACCGTATATTGGCTGAAACTGGTAACTTAATCTACACTCCCAGTCAAACATTTGGCCACACCTTCTGATTTGATGGTCTTTCCTGATTTTCATTTCTTTTTACTTTGGAAAACAATGCTGAACTCATCCAAATAAGCTATAATCTTCCCTGAACAGCTGATATTGAGATGTGTCTACTTATGCTCTGTAAAGCCTTCATAATGGTGATTTTCGAGGCTGACCTTCAAATGACCTTCTCCTCTGCAGCAGAGATAAGTTTTGATCTTGCTTTCCTAGGATGGTCTTCATGAGAGCTAGTTTTCATCATGGTACTTGATGAGTTTTGCAAATGCACTTGACAATACTGTTCTTGCAAGAACTGTTTCAGAACAGCTGACCTTGTCTGGCCATGTCATAACCACTGACTGTTGTTTTTGTTGTTATTACTTAATGCCATATGTGCTATTTCATTTTTAAAAAATCCAATATTGTTCTAGAATGTAGAACATAAATCCAAACTTGTGCCCAAAACTTTGACTAGTAGGGTAGAAATCTGCCATAAGAATGAAGAAATACTGTATGCTACAGTATTAATTTTAAGAGCTTAAAATTAAGTTCCTAAAATTACTTATTTCTATGGCAATGAGTAGACAGATAGATAGAGAGAGAGAGAGAGAGAGAGAGAGAGAGAGAACACTTTATTAATCCCAAAGTGAAATTATATATAAAATTGGTCTATACATACCCTGACAGGTCCTTCCATCTGCTTGAAGTGTGTATCCCTCATTACAGTGGCAATAGTATCCATTATATATACTCACACATTCATGTTCACAGCTGTGATTCCCAAATGAACAGTAGTCAATCACTTGAAGAACAAAGACAGAATAAGCTTCATAAAATTTTATGAATATTAACAGTTGGTGATTAATTTATGCTACGTATAAAAAGCGGTGTTAAACATGATTCCTTGTTGCTGGGTGTAGCCTCAAGTGTTCTCCGTTTATGTCTATTAATGTAATTACATTAATATTAATGTACCTTAAATATTTTTTAAAGACACATTACTATCTTGCATCTGGAAATGCGGAATAGAAGGATTGCTTTGAAGCATGATTTGTTCAGTGAAACAGTTGCTACTGTACTACAGACATTCTTGCACTAGGTGTAGATATACTCTATACCTAAAAGGACGAGCTAATCTGTTAGAAGAAATAGCAAATTGCATTGTTCCTGTTTAATGTTTATTCCACCCTTTTAATCTTATTATTTTAGATATAACTCCAGTGATGGTAATTATAGCTGCTATATGTATGTATTATTTTGGCATATTTAAACATATTTTAAAATGTTTCAAAAAGGTGCAAAAGCATGAACACCTCACCTAAAAAAAGCATGTTGAGGTAATTTACCTTGTTGCCTTTATTAATGCCTCATTAGAATGGCATCAATTCCAGTAGCTAACTTGGAGGAACTTAAGAACAGAGAGAGTGGCTAGAGCAGTGGTTATCACCCGCCAACCCTGTGATTCTAGCAGCTCTTTTGCTCGAGTTAAGAATGAAATATTTTCACATTTAGGAGAGTTCTGCCTGTGAAGGTGTTTACCACTGTGTTATTATTCACTTCGCACCAATAAGCCTACATGTCAGAGCGTTTACAGTTTGCATGAGAATGAAGCATATTGGTGTCATCAATAAATTCACACTCAAAATCATTAACAACTAATTTGATAATCGAGTTTATTCAACAATGTTGATTAAACTTTGCACCAAGTCTAGAGGAGTAATAATTGCTGGAGAAACATTGTTAATACAGTGGAACCTCGGTGAGCGAATGCCCTGGAGTACGATTAAATCAATTTACGACCAAAAAATTTGCCCCAAAATTTGTTTTTGTTCATGAACTCCTCCTTGGAACACGACCCAGAATCAGTTTTGCTCAGTCAGTGGTCATGGACCGTACAAATGATAAAAGAATTTTGTGCAAAGCGGAATGACGTCCGAACCTTTGCCGAAAAGTATCATCCAAACAAAACTGTGTCAATATTAATGAGCAATAACACGGTGCCTTTTTTCCTGCACTGCAGTTGCCCAAGTGTGCAGCGCAGGAGAAAGAAATGTCTCTGGATATATTTTTAGTGAAACTGGCAGCCGTGTACGAACCAGAGGTTAAAAAACAAAAAAGACAGAAAACCCCTGAATGAGAATTACCAAGTGTTACTTTGGAAAGGGAGTTCCCTTTCAAAAGCTACACTCGATGCCGCGTGAAAACGCTATGGGAACAACTTTTTGTGTTGCCGGTTGTGAAGCATGTGTGTATCAAACACGCCAAATCTTTGTCTTATATAACCTCGGTCAGGTGACGTAATCTGATGAAGTGCACCTGCAGGTTATAAATAGGAGTGAACTGGAAACATTCCTCAGATCTTTTTGTCTTCAGGACTGCATTGTGTTTGC
>JAQMYJ010000037.1:25872310-25900902 GCA_030014305.1 Clarias laeviceps
CCGCGTTTGGGTTTACCATTCACGCTACAAAGGGCTAACCGCTAAAGCTACGCTTTCTGGTCATCTCAGGTTAGTTCTTGACAGTTTTCAAGTAAACCTTTTTAGAACGTTTTAGAAAAGAGTAGCATAACAGTATATTCCTAAATGTACTTATATATTGTAAAAGCAAGATCATACTAACAGAGTGTACAATTAAATGAGGCATAAAAAGCAGCAACACATGCATTTACAAAAACAAAAATCCCATCTGAGCATTTTAAAATAAGCAAGTTATGAAAATCACAACATATTTTTTTTCCTGTAATTTTCCTGCACAATTAAGATATAGCTCATCTGCCCCCACATTCTAAGAAAGCTATTTGTTTGAATTATTATTAATATGAAAATACTTATTTGAAATGTGTGATACTTTTTTCATATTTTAATATATGTCAAAATATACGGATTAATATAGCTTAAAAATAAACTTAAAGCAAAAACTATTCTTTATGCAGATATTTTCCACGTTTGTACTTCATGCATGTCTTTGTATTTACTTTTAGCTGCTATTTGTGAAGCAAAGTGGGGGCATGAGAACCACACACCTGGGTGCAGCTTGTTATCTCTCTGAGCAAATATACACAGGGGTTGACACAAAACACCAGGAGTTCAACACCAATGCCACAACAGCAGGTGATGGGTGATGAAGACGCTTATTCTAGGGGTCTGATGAACATGCCATCTACTTACTGCAGATAGAGCCAAAGAATGGGTGTAATGAAGGGAAGAATTGTGTAGCGTGGAATATAAATCAGGGCAAAAGAGCATTAGAAGACACAGGAAGAAAATTGCAACTGAGAGGCATGCAGGAAGAAAATGAAGCACAGAGAGATGTGGGTGAGTGGGCAGTCCACAGCTGGGATCCTATCCTTCACAGACCAAATGGTCAAAGTAGTTTTATCATAGAAAAAAATGTCATTTTGAGAAACTGTGTTTTGGTGTTAAACTAATTTTAAACAGTTTTAAGAAACTCATTAAAGTTTATAAATAGTTATGGTTATGGTTAAGGAGGGAGACAAAATTTGCAGTCTCATGGTTTCTTATGTCTAAGAAAAAAAAACTTTGTTTGAGATCATTTTGTAAAACTATATGTTTTAATGGATATTGTGTTTATGCAAACTTTACCCAATATTTTAAACTGTCTATAGGCACAACTTTTTTATTAACCAGTGGGCGAAAAAAAAACCTGTCCTGAAAACCTGTATTTAACTACATGTTTATTGATATTTTCAAAACGACCTGAAAAATTGCTTATATGACTTCTAAGGAACCGTTCATTTTGTTGAATTTTATACAAATAAAATAGTTCACCTCATCAATTTAACCTTGTTTTACTAAAAATTTCAGAACTTTTGATATGAGTATGCTTAAATTCTTATGGATTTGTAATCATGAGAGCAAATTTGAATGTCTTTTAATTTTTCATGGTCAAAATTATATCCATAAAATATATATATATTTTAAAGTGAGGGAGATTAAAATGATCAGATTCATTCACAGGACAACAAACAACTAAGTGGAAACACTCTTTCTGTATGTATGCCCATGTGTTTATCAATCCCTGAGCCATCAAGCCACTGGAGAAACACTCACATTACACACATTCTGCTCAGCTCAACTTGGGGCACTGGCAAAAAAGGGGATCTCACCACAGAAGAAGGTCTTAACAGAGAATCAGTGAGCTGTGTTTCTATTACTTAGGGTTGACTGACAGGTTCATAGTAGAGCTGAGTAGGGAACAGCACCTTCTTGTTAGAATGAAATTGGAAGCAGATGTGAGACTCTGCTACTGTTAGCAATTTACACTGTGGCTTTGTCTTCAGCAAGTTACTGCACACCTCATACAAATATAATTTTAGCTATATAGTAGTAGACAAGTCAAGATGACAGGATTAGTGTATTTAAAATATTAAAGACATTTTCTATTTCCAGTTGAAAAGCTTTTTTTAACAGCAAAACATATTCAAGATTATAACAAATCCTACCACCTTGACATACTACTTCTAGTAATAACGAATGGGCCTGTGAATGACATATTTAGCAGTTATTCCCATATGATCCATTAGTGAATTGGTTAGTGGACACAAATAAATCGAAAAAGAAAAAAAATGTTTCAAAATTATGAACTGATAGACAATATTGGCTTCAGAAGATTTAGCTTAGGAAGTCCGTGTTCAGTACGTTTTAACAAAAACGTACTGAACACATATAGTATATAGCATATAGTAGTTCAGGTACACAATCTGTCATTAGAAATAATTAGCTGTGTATGTGCGTGCGTGCGTGTGTGCGCGCGTGTGTGTGTGTGAGAGAGTGATCAAACTCTGTCTTAAAGCGACAAAGAAGTTAGCAAGTTGAAGTCTTCGACTAGGGCAAAACAAACGAAAATAATTTTCGTAAAAAAAACAAAAAAGCATCTAAAGTAATACACAGATATGGTGTTAACTGATTGCGTCACGTGCCAGCACGCCTTCATGCTGAAGGAAGAGCAAAATCCTACTCTTTTAACAATTTAAGTAGAATTATATTGTCCAAACAGGCTATTGGAGAAGACTAGAACCGAGCCAAAAGATTAAATGACTATTTAAACTTGCTGACTTTCTGTAAATTCTTCTTGCAACATGTACTTATTTAAAATTATGTACTTTATATAAAAATAAAAGAAACGTTTGTTCTCAGGCTTTGAGAATGAGGATGATGCTCACGTGTACAGAGATGAAGCGTCAGTCCTTACTCACCTTTGCGAAGCTCAGGGAAGGAGTGAGACGCAGCCGGCAAAATGGGACAGGTAGACGAACCTCTCTCTCTCTCTCTCTCTCTCTGTTACACACTACTCAGTTCCTCTCGGTCTAAAGGATTCTAAAGCGAGAGTATTCTCTCTTTTTTTAAACAGAGCCAAAACAAAAGCCCAAACGGCCGAAAGCAAAAGACTGCTCAGAAAGCTATACGACTATTCAGAGTGCAGTCGTGATCTGTAAAACGCAGAATGAATCTGAAACACACTGATTTGGGATTAAGTACGTGAAGCAGGTTGTGTGGATCCACCCCCTCTGAAATCCTTCTTTTTTTTCTTCCCCAAAACCGATCCTTGCCAACAAGTGTATTTTTTTTCTTAGTCACAAATAACACCGATTGACGATTAGACCACTGCGAAGCTACAGAATATCGCTTATACAGTAATCAATCGCTTATATCATTTAGTAAAATAGTATGGAATGATAGGCTATGTATTTTGTATGTTATAGCGCCTTAATAATAATAATAATAATAATAATAATACCCTTATTGGAGTCATCTCTACAGTGTCAGCATTATCAGAAGCCTAATCAGCCTTAGTATCAGAATACTTGTTCAGGGAAATTCAGTTTCCCCACGTTTCCCCGGTCGCGCGCACTGTGCGCTCCGATTCAAATCATGACGTTATGACGGACGCTGTCTAATTTAAAGTTGAATTAAACAAATAATCTAGTTCATTATAACAGATAATCAGGAAAATCTTTCCACCTCTTTTAGTTTTCCTCATTTTGCTCATTGTATTCCCTTTGCTACAGATGCACATCTCTCCGAGTGCCTTTATTAATTGATCCCTGATCCTTCTACAACCAATAGGGTTGTATGTTTCTTAATTCCCTCTTGAAAATACCCCATAGATTCTCTGGGTTTCAGATCAGGCGAGTTGATGGTTGAGTTAATTGCCAGAAAACCAGTTAATGGTAGTGTTGGCACTGTGGGCAGGTTTTAAGTCCTGCTAGAAAAGGAAATCAAAATATCCACAAAGCTTTTCAGTAGGTTTATCTTGAAAATGAGATTTTTGTAATTTCATTTAAAAACTGAAGGAGAATTAGATTGATACTTATAAATGTTATAATCTCCCTTTTTTGTTTTAGTTTTGATTATTACAGCTTACAGCTCATGAAAATAAAAAATCCAGTATCTCAAATTATTAGAAGCAATAGAGAATCTATGGGGTATTGTCAGAAAAGGTGAGAAACACCAGACCCAGCAATGGATAAACTATATATAAACTCACTGGCAGTTTCATTATGTACACCTTGCTAGTAATTGCTTGGAGATTTTGGTCCATATTGATATGATAGCATCAAACAGTTGCTGCAGATTCACATCCATAATGCAAATCTCTCATTCCACCACATCCCAAATGTGCTCAATTTGCTCTCCCAAATTGAGATCTGGTGACTGTGGAAAGAAACGAGTTTGAGATGATTTTAGTTTTGTAAAATGGTGTGTTATCCTTTGGTCATAATGAGATGAATATGGTCAGCAACAATAGTTAAATAGGTTGTGGCATTTATGCTCAATGCTTATTTGGTATCAAAGAGCCCAAATTAGGCTAAAAAATATCCCTCACATCATTATATCACCACTCCAGCTTGAACCATTGCTAAAAGGCAGGATGGATCCACATTTTCATGTTGTTTACACATAATTCTGACTGTACCACCCGAATGTTGTAGCAGAAATGGACGCTCATCAGATCAGCCCGCAAACTTCTATTGTCTAAGTTCAGTGAGCCCATGCGAAGAGCCCATGCGAATTGCCCATGCATTAAGAAGATGTTATTTGGGTTAATTTTAAACTCTATCATTTCGATCCAGTCTGGCCATTTTCATCTGACCTCTAGAATCAACAAAGCATTTTCACTCAGACAAATGCTGCTGACTTGATATTTTCCCTTTTTTTTCAGACCATTCCCTGTAAACCATAGAGATTGCTATGTTTGAAAATACCAGTAGATCAGCAGTTTGGAAAAAACTTCAACCAGTCTGTGTTCAACAAACATATCACATTCAAACTACTTGTACATTTCTTCCCCATTCTGATGCTTGGATCATTCAACTGGTCTTGGGTTTTCTACATGACTAAATATAAGCATGTGTGTGTGTGTGTGTGTGTGTGTATGTTAATTTTTTCAGTTAGTTTTGAGCCTGTAAAAATGGACGTTCTATGTAAAAATAATATTTTATAGGCTGTAATTCCTAAACAGTAAATGCAATACTAGTGTATTATAAATTTTCTGAATTTTAAGAGTAGCACAAAACACTAGTTGGCAACAGAGTCTCACTTGTTGTTTAATTTCTCTTTATCTACAGTATTAATACTGATTGTGCCTCTATGATAAGTCTTTAAATATAACTGTCCCAGCACTGAGAGCTAGCAAATAGAAATTATCTCAAATAAGGGTGTCTCACTAACACTGAAGAACAATGTCTGCCATTGTTAGCTGCAATCCATCTGTCTCACTAGATACCTGCTTAAATGATTAGTGACAGAAGTGTTTTTCTTTTGTGATAGAAACTGTATGTGTGTGTGTGTGTGTGTGTGTGTGTGTGTGTGTGTGTGTGTGTGTGTGTGATAATGCGCTAACTAAAAATATAATGCAATATAATGTGCAATCATTGACCTACAGGCAGCAGTTCCAGGGAGGGAGTTAATATTTGGTCTTGTAATAAAAAATTCACTTCCCTAAGCACATTCAGAATCAGTTCTTGTGCAAGTGTGCAAATGTACTTATCAGAAAGAGCTTTATTGCCAAGTACATTTTCATATACAAGTTTTTTTTTTTTTTTGGTGATAGACGCTACCAGCGATGAACAACACACACAACATGAAAACAAAACAAAAAATCACAAGAAGTGGAATTAGATGTGGGGTATTATAAAGTTGTTCAGTTAGGAAATTAGTTAAATTAGTTACAATTTCTAACCACTTCAATTTGCTGTGCATATGATTAAATTAATGTTGGTACTATATGTATAGTTAGGTCATCATATGTTAATTTAGACCAACTGATCATTGAGGTTTGGATCTTATTCTTTATATATATATAGCTATGCAGCCCTCCAGTCAGTCAATCACACATCTGCAGAACAATGTATCGAGCCATATGCACATGGCCTCACCAAAAACCATAAAGAGGAGGGAAGTGAAGCTCCCTGACCTGACCACAGCATAACTACCAGCACCAGACAGATCTGCCCAATATCCCAGAATGGCCTATTCTCCCAGGCATCTACCCACACTCCGTCAGGCTGCAGCTTTCAATACCATCTGACAGCTCTCATCAGAATAACCAGACTTGTTTGGGCTTGGCTGACAATTTAGCTGATTACTCTCACAATTATGGTGAGCAGAAAAGGGTGCCTCACCACATCCCAAAAATGAGCTTTGGGTCATAACAGTAGAACACCATGTTAGGCTGTGACTCCTAAGATACCCAAACCAATCCATCCGGGACCAGATCTCCACGCCATCACAATGCTGGGCAAGCACTCACCAAAGCCCCTCATTCACCAGGCCCTTCACACCATGCTGCCAACACCCCTCCTGCCATAAACCTTCCACACCACACAAATACAAAGGCAATTCTTGCTCAGGAAGTGATGGTAGATTTATCAAGGGGAAATTAAGGAGAAAGAAAAAGTGAAAAGAAAAACATAAGGGCCAAAAAGGGAAAAGAAAGAAGGATTTTTGAGTAATCTTAACTTTATCATTTGATTCTATTCTTTACAATTTTTTTTTACAATTCTTAAAGTGTCATAAAAAATGCACTTGCCCAAAAATTGGCCTCGGCCTTTATTGTTAAATTTCCCTGCTCACATTCCATATTAGCAGATAGTATTATTAAGTTATTTGGTCCAGAACAATTTACTATAAAAATCTCTGCATCCATAGGGTGGATCAAAGTTTTGCTTTAACACAAAGAATAAGCAGAGACTCTGTGACACAATACCTTCAGTACAGACCTGATCAGTCAGTGATCATTCTTCATGCCAGAGTTGCTCAGAAGTCCTATGGAAATGAGAAACGGTGAGAATTTCTAATATATAAAAATATACATAAATATATAATATAAAAATAAGACATCCTTCATTTAATTCTCTAAACTTCAAATATGTAAAATAAAAAAATATGGACCTATAGACATGTGAACTTGGTAGGAATGTGATATCATAATAAATATTCATATTTATTGTTAGTCTAAATTCTTAACTGAATATTAGTATGTTGCATTTAATTAATTAATTATTGTATAGAATTAGGTTTTAGTATACAACATAAAAAAACTAAAATAAGGGGGGGGAAATCATGCTAGGTATGTGTGTTATTTTATAATTGCTACCCACGGACAACAAATTGCTAAACAACAAAATTGTTACTTTCTTGTTGTTTAGCAATTTGTTGTCTGTGCAAACAGATTTTTCTGTCCTCCTCCTTGTGTGTACCTCTGTGGCAGTGGATGGAATCTCAGACAAGAACACCTCAAAGGTTTGTAAACAAGTCATTTCTGTGGTCTACTCATGAATACATTATTAAAACACTTCTATCGTAACTAAGATAAATTCAACTCACTGTGTCTGTATTAAAGTCTCTGGATGCACATAACATTATATAACTATGACCTCTATCACAAGTATCAGGTCTTGGTGAGTCTACTTGTCGTGTGTGGGGGTACATGGGTCTGGATGGCTCCTCTGGGACACAAGCAGACAACTTCAAACTGAGCTTTGAAGAACAAACGGAAAGAATGGTATAACAATACCTCAGACCCAAGCCAAAAGATACAGATACATAAATTGATCAAAGAAGCTAGGAAAATGTCTGAAATAAAAGAACACTGAATATTGAATATTGAAGGAACTAGTTTAAATGACTGTTTGCATATTTCCGGTTGTTGCTTGAAACATGGCAACATTTAACAAAACTGCTCCTAAAGGCAACTCACTTAGTTTTGTCTAATGCATGATGCCCTTTGCCAATATTTTACTTATGTAATTTGCTTCCATGCAGATTAAATTCAATTAAATTCTGCTCTATTTATATAGCGCTTTAAATATTGGTCATTGTTGCAAAGCAGCTTTACAGAATCAAAAAGAAAATTAGGGAAATGAGTGTGAAATGTGTGAGAAAACATGTATAAATCCAAATGATCAAACTGTCTCTGAGCAAGCCAAGGGTGACAGTGGCAAATAAAAACTCCCTAAGATGACAATAAGAAGAAACCTTGAGAGGAACCAGACTCAACAGGGAACCCATCCTCATTTGGGTGATATCAGATAGCAGGGATTGATAAGCTGTGTTATTAGTAGTCATTTTAGTAGTAGTGATCAGTAGTGGTCGAAACCTGGAACATTATAACAGAAGAGGTGCTAAGTTAATATGGAGTCCTCTTTCATTATTGGATGTTCAGGTACAAAAGTGTAGGAATTTCAGTCCTGAACTTTTGAGTGACTGCAGTCACAAGTCATCAGAGATTCACTTTTTGTCTGATAATTTAAGGCACCTATTTTTTTTTTTTTTTACCAACCCATTTTTCATCATAGTTGACCATATTAGACCTTCTAATACCAAACCCCTCAAATACCAATGTCAAATTCCAAAACTCTATAAAGAGTTAAATATTTAACATTTACATAGTATGCAGTCATGAACCAACTTGTAAATCATGAAGGTTTAACTAATATTTAACTTGCGCTCTATTTGAGGAAAATTGCCCCAGAGTCTCTTTATCTGTTCTCTCTTTGTATTTAATCTCAAGGTGCTTCTTTATTTAGGGTTATGGAATAAATCTGATACATTGATTTACAATATAGTGAAAAATGTAAATATTCTATTTTAGTAAATATTCAAAAATTGGTACCCCCTCTTTCTATTCTATAATTCTAGGTTTTGGTGTAACAACATAATAAAAATCATCTGATCATCTTAATAATAGGCACATACAACCTCAGACAAACAATAACATATAACGTTTTTCACCAAGCAGTTACTTAATTAACAAGAATTAAAGTTTTTATGAAATTAATAATGGCATGGTGAAAAACATTATATGTCTGAGGTTGAATTTAATTTGTAATTAATTTTTATGCAATTAATTTGTAAATAAATTTACATAATATTTAATACGTATTTAATAAAAATATACATTGCTTGGCTGATTTTTTCCCTAATACTTTTTTCTTTTTTTTTTCTTAAATCATATTTTTAGATGTTTGCCTGCGCCAAAACCCTGTATATCTCAGATACAGATAAGCGTAAACACTTCCGTTTGCTGCTTCGTCTGTTCCACAGTGGCGGGCAGGAGATTGGGTCTTTCCAAAGTGGACTTATTAAAGTCATTTCCAAACCCTCACAGAAAAGACAATCCATGAAGAATGCAGATTGTGAGTCAGTTTGTGACTGTGTGCAATTGTGTATTGACTGAGAATTGACTGAGACTAGGCTCAGAAGACATCTACAATGGTGTTAAAATGATAAATAATACCTATCATTATAATAAAATAATACTTGGAATCTAAGACAACTTCAAATACAGCAATTCATATAACACATTGGAAATTGCTACCTATTAAAAATAATCCCACCCTCACCTTCAGTAAAGAAGCATATTTATTTCTGATAATAAACAATAAACACCTTAAATGACTGGCAGATTTTGCAGATCCCTGAAATCACAGTACGTCATTTATAATCAAAACATTTTAGAAATTTAAATAGTGTTAATTGATTAAGTTTACTTTTTGGAATGCAAATATCGTATATAATAATTGGTGTGCCACCTTGACATCCCATCCAAGTCTCCAGATTTACCACAACCATGACAAGGACAAAGTTCTTTCTAAAACTGAATGAGCTACTGATCTGGTCTTTGTATGCACTCTGTTTCATTATTACTGTCCATGAACACTTGTCTTATCTTATTTTTTTTCCTTTCTACATAATGCATACTTGTCTATATACTATGTGAAAAGTATTGTAACTTCAAGTCCTTGGACCATGTTCAATACAAGGTAGCTATCCAGCACCCAAAGAGGTTAAGCATTTGACCTTTGGCCACTTGATCCTAAAACATATGGTTCAGGGCAATTTCTATTGACATTGTGAGTCTTGTCTTGTCAGAAGAGCTCAGAAAAACAAAGATGTGCTGTAAATGTCTCAGTGGTGGCAAAGTGACGTTGAATTCCTCACCCTCTGGTGGAAAAGAAACACAATGAGATGAATTTTGTGACCAATAAAACAAGAGGTTGCTTCACTACAGTATTTTATTCACTGTTGTGGGCATATGTCCTTTGGCAGTATGTTTAACTTTGCTTGTGTCTCTATGTTTTTTCAGTGTGCATCTCATCTGGTTCAAGAGTTTCATTGTTTAATCGGCTGAGGTCTCAGACAGTCAGCACACGTTATCTTGCAGTGGAGGGTGGAGGCTTTGTGGCTAGTGCCAGACAGTGGACTGCTTTTACTCTCATTCTCGGTATGGAATGTTTCCTCTCTTTCTGACTTTTCATTCACTCACTGGTGATTGAAGATGTTCTGATTGGTTGTATCATATAGCATGCACACAATAATTCACATTATAACTCAGAGAGTTGGAAAAACTACTTGGCATTATATTAACCGTTAATTAACTAACCTTTAGTTTAATTAAAATTAACAATAATTAATTAACCATTACCATTAATTAAACATTAATTATAGCATTACATTCACCATTTTATGTATCATTAACTTTCATGATCAAGGGAGACCAAAAATATTTTATTGCAAAAAAGTGATAAGAAAAATATGCACTACCTCCTGTTATTTCAGAAGGGTCAAATCATTGGGCTAAAGTTAAAGAAAATAACTACAGAAACCCTTCAACACATTAGCAAAACCCAGAAGGATAGTGAGGATTTTCAAAAGAAATCATGAAGGGAGATCACTTACTACAACATTTGGTGAAGTTTGCATGGTAAAAAATTAACAGTAAAAACCATAGCTATGTTCTATAGTAAAAATGAGAGAGTTTCCATATGCAAACAATGTGGTGAGAACTCACAGAATTGGGATTAAAAGGCTATGTGACCTTGGTAAAGTCAGCAGATGACCTAAATGTCCCCATATATAATAACTTGAGTCCCAGCTGCAGAAAATGCATCCCCACATCATGATGCTGCCACCACCATGTATGACTATAAGGATGGTTTTAATAAACTGATGTCTTGCTTTCCCAAAAACATTTTTTTTCCCCAAAAAAGTTTAATATTTGTGTCAGAACAGACATTTCTAGAGTCCTTCTGGGACTTTTTTGACAAACTTTCAGCTGACTGTCTATAGGACTGTCATGTACATTTTAATGAGGAATGGCTTTAGTCTGGCCACACCACCATAGAAGCCTGACTGATAGAGTGTTGTACAGTAGTAATGATGACCTCCTGTAAGGCTCCACAACAGGATTTCATTTACAATGACCCTTGGGTTCTTAGTTACCTCTATCTATCCTCTACATGACCAATGCGCTTCATCCCTGATTATTCAGTTTGACTGGGCTGCCAGATCTGGAAAGACAGTTTGTTGTTCCAAACCTCTTCTCCTTAAGAATGATGGAGGCTACCATTCTCTTAAGCACTTTTAATGCTCCAGAAATATTCTTGTATCCTTCCATAGATTTGAGCATGTCTACAGAACATTCTCACAACCTCAAGGCTTTGTTTTCACTAAACATACAGTACACCATCTACTCTGATATATTATGTAGACAGGTGTGTGGCTTTCCTACTTATAGTATGTTCAATTCAGAGGTAGACTCCAAGTTGTAAAAGCACCTCAAGGATGTAGGATGCACTTGTAGCACTGTAGAACTGTAAGTACTATAAGAAAACTATAGTTGAAAAAAGCTTTGCATTTTAATATGAGTGTGAAATATAACAAACTGTGTAAAACCTGAAAGCGTCTGAAATATTTCCATCATAACTGATTGTATGTTTCTAATATGTAAAAAGTAATATATTTTTCAGATTGTTGCAATCATCTGCAGGCCAACATTGAATATTTATTTCTCTCTCTCTCTCTCTGAAGTAGAGGATAAGCAGACTGACCGCAGTGATTACTCTGTGTGTGAAAGTTACATCTGTTATGGCTGTGTGGTTCAGCTGGTATGCACCATTTCAGGAGTTGCATTGCCACCCATGGTATAAACTTTACTTCTTCTTGTTTAAAAGTTTCTGAATGCTTGAATTGTTTTACTGTTTGTTTTACCTGAATCACACCTCACTCACTCACTCACTCACTTACTCACTCATGATCTATACTGCTTTATCCTGTATTTAGGGTCACGGGGGGGCTTGGAGCCTATCCAAGGAGGCTTAGGGCACAAGGCCGGGTACACCCTGGACAGGGTGCCAATCCATCACAGGGCACACACACACACACAGTCACACAGTCATTCACACACTATGGGCGATTTGGGAATGCCAATTAACCTAATCTGCATGTCTTTGGACTGTGGGAGGAAACCGGAGTACCCGGAGGAAACCCACCAAGCACGGGGAGAACATGCAAACTCAATGCACACAGAGAGGAGAATCGAGTCTGGCCGGGAATCGAGCCCGGACCTTGGGGGTGCAAGGCGACAGTTCTAACAGTGCTTACCGTCTATCAGTGCCGCCTGAATCAAACCTATGGATAATAAAGTAAATAAATCGATTATAAATCCATGTGACTATATAGAAGAAAAAAATGTTAATAAAAAAAAATCATAATCTTAAAAAGAATCCTTTTCTTTATGACTATCAGTCTCTCACAGCATTGTGGAGGAATTTTGTCTGATTCTACTTTACAACACTGCTTTAGTTCATTGAGGCTTTTGGACATTCGCTTTTGCACAGTTCTCTTAAAGTCCAACCACAGCGTTTCAATTTGATTGAGGTCTGGACATTGATTAGGCCATTCCAAATCTTGATTCTTTTATTTTTCAGCCATTCTGATGTAGATGTACTGGCGTGTTTCAGATCATTGTCCTGTAGCATGACCCAATTTCTATCAAGCTTTAGCTGTCAGACAGATTGCCTCACATTTGCCTCTAGAATTTTCTGTTATACATAGGAGGTTATGATCGACTTATTAACAGCAAAATGCCCAGGTCCTGGGGCTGCAAAACAAGCCCAAATTATCACTCTTCCACAGCCGTACATGAAAGTGGGTTTTCTTTCCATTTCTGCTGAAATGCTGTTTGGTCGGCATTACCTCCTCTTTGGTCTCACCTGCCCACAGAACATTGTTCTAGAAGCCTTGTGGTTTGTTTAAATGGAGTTTGTGAACCTCAGTCATGCTTCTAGGTTTTTTAGGCAGAAGGCTGGCAGCCCTTCCAACTGTCATGGATTTTAACATTTAACATGCTCAGTGAAGCCTGTAGGATCTGTGTAGCTGGCTTTAATAATCGACTTTAAACAGGGAATGTATTTGGCTGACGACTAAAGAAGTACAACTTAGCGTTAACAAGGTGTAAGATACTCAACCTTACCAAATTTTATTTATTTGTATTATAAGTACCCTGTCTAGCGTGTACCACGCCTCATGCCCTAAGTCTCCTGGGATAGGCTCCAGGCCCCCCATGACCCTGAATACAGGATAAGACGGTATGATGAGTGTATTAATAAGTTAGGTAGAGAGTTCTCCTGTACAGAAAGACTTCAACCTGAAATAATTATATTACTGATTATATATGCACAAAGAGAGTGAGAGAGTCAAAAGTTAGTATGCACCCTTTTTATTCTATGCTTTTTTGTGTAAAAGTATAATAAAAATTATCTGATTGTAGTGGGTGGCAGTGTTACGCAGTATTGTTAAAAATTATTTATTTAACAAAAATGAAGCCAAAAAGAAAAATACATGTGGGCAATACTAATTACCACCTTACTGTTTCCACAAGATTTAAGATGGTGAGTTGCAGCCAGGTGCTGCTAATAATCAGCCTATTATAAATTAATCATCAGCAGGTGTGTAGACCTTTATAAGAGCAGAACGTTTTGGCGGTTTCCTGGTCTGGAGCATTCAGGTAAGTGTTAACGCAATGCTAAAAGTGAATGACGTAAGCAATGGTCTTAGACAAGCAAATGTTGTTGCCCCTGAATCTGGACAAGGTTATTGAACCATTTCCAAACAATTTGGAGTTTAATGTTCTACAGTGAGAAAGAGGATTCAAGTGGAAAGCATTCAAGACAGGTGCCAATCTTCCCAGGAGTAGACAACACAGGTGCTACAGTACATCTCATATTTAACATGTAACATGCTCAGTACGGCATGTAAAAGTCCATGACAGCACAATTATAAGAAGCCTGTACAAGTGTGGTTTGTTTTAAATGGTGCCAGCAGAAAGACTCTTCTGTCTAAAAAGAACACGGAAAAACAAAACAACATTTCATCAGAAACAATCCCCCTGTCAAGCACTGCAGTGGAGGGGTGATGATTTTTGGACCCGAGCACCTTGCCGTCATTGAGTTGACCATGAACTCTTCTGTATACCAGAGTATTCTAGAGGCAAATGTGAGGCTACCTGTCTGATAACTAAAGCTTGGTCAAAACTGGGCTGTAGTCCATTGTCAAAATCCAGACCTCAACCCAATTAAATGTTGTGGTGGGACCTTAACAAAGCTGTGCATAGGTGAATGTCCAAAAACCTTAATGGCACTGTGAAAATAACTGTTTGACTGAGGTTGTATTTCTGATTGAAGTTGTAATACTGAGAACAGCTACGATCAGATGATTATTATATTTTTGCAAAGAAAACACAGAGAATAAAACGTTTGGCCATATAGTGTATCCATAAATATGAGGTATTTATACTCAATCATCACATTGTGTCTAACTTGCACTATCTTTGCTCTTTATAAGGTGATCCGTAAGGTGAATAAGCAGCATGCATGCCTGGATATAGATGAGCCAGTGTCCCAGCTTCATAAATGTGCGTTTCAGCTCAGAAACAGCAAGCACATGTACCTCTGCCTCTCCAATGAAAAAATCTTACAGTACCAGGTGAAAAGACACTCTGATTGCACAACAGTTAAGGGACATACAGTACATGATGCACATGTAATGAGCTTATATTTATGGACTGAAAACTAGTTAAATATGAACAATCTGACTGCAAAGTGTGATAAATAGCTCAGTAGTCCCTAGTTCAAGCCCCAACACTGCCAGGCACCATTGTGGTAAAAAGAAATCATGAATAAAATATTCCGTAGCAATTTGTAATACAGTACATCTTGTTATATGTGTATTACTTCCTGATATCCGGTTTGTAATACTTTTTATTTTAAAACAAACAAATTAAATAATTTGATATTAATATAAAAATATTGATTTTATATTTAATATATAAATATTTATAAATTTAACTTTGCAGTCAAACTGTTCATATGTAACAGTGATGTACCAAAAATAACAGTCAAGGATGGTGAAAATCACTTAGATACCTACATAGACCTTTGGCAAAGAATTAAAATATGTCAATGTCTGTTCAACAATGTTTATATTTAACATTTTACATGGAATTCCAGTACAAGTCTGTTAGGTCTTTACTTCAGTTGTGTTGTTCAGTTAGCAATTCGTTCCATGGGGCCAAAATTATAGGCATATGACAGGTGACATGACAGATTTTTAAATCTCTCAGTCCTTTTGAGAAAACAGATCTGGTCATGGTGCAAGCTGCCAGGGATTTTCAATCACCACCAAATGCACTACTGAAAATAAAGCTGTTGTCTTGGGCCCATACATTGCTGAATTCTGGGAATTTGAGTCAACACAGTTTTGAAAAGTTTGTAGCGCCGACAGGCTTAGAAAAATAATTGCTGTGGCTACTGTCTAGCTTTCTCAAAAGAGGCCAGCACAGCACATGGCAGCCAGCCTGAATCTGACAAGGCTTATTATGTCTGCCACACTTTACTATTACAACATTCTTAGTGAATCTAGGCTATGTCTGTGGCCTGTTTCAGTAATAGAAAACCATTTTCTGAGTTAATGCAAAGTTCCTAAATATCTTCACTTGTTGGGGGCATATAGAAGACAGGCATATAGGAGAAGTATGATGCCACTGAGTATAAGGGAAACAGGGCAGCTAGTGTGCAACTGTGTAGTTAAAGAGCGGGTGAAATGTAATAGTTTGAACTTGAACGCCTGCCTCTGAATATCTATGGTGTTCTGTGGTGAAGATGACATGAAAATAAATGCAAATAACCTGTATTCAATAAGTAGTGTTGGATATAAAGTCCTTGTAATGTAATTTAGGCAGGTGGTCTGCCAAAACACCAAGCTTAAGTTGGTCGGACAAAGTTTTGAAAATCAAATAAACAATTCTGATTATTTAAAAAAAATGCAACAATTCCATACTGTACCTATTCACCCATATTACTGCTTTCACTTATACAGTCTGGCAAGGTTTTTTTTATGGCCTCTCTACAATGAATTTGAAATTTTGTGAGCGAAGTCAAGTCTTTTAGCTTCAATTAAAGAAGGTGGAAGAAGGTGTGGTTTTAACCATTCAGGAAGTACAGCGATTTTCACAAGAGCACTCACACATACACAGATTTTGGGGGTTTATAAAAATGGCTGACAAATAGTTGCATGTCCAGGTGTGGTGTGTTCCATCATTACTCCATGACTAAACAAGCAGAGAAAAGTCCTGGAGGTGGTGGAGTATTATATTTGTATTTGGTTGGTGTTTTGTCCAAGTGAAGATGGCCATCATTAGGATGAAAAAAGAAAATATCAGAAAGATAGCAAAAACATTGTGAGGGGCCAATACAACAGTTTGGAATATTCTTAAACATAAGAAATTTACTGGCAAACTTATCAACAGCAAAAGGCCTGGAAGACCACAAGAGTAAATTAAAATGGATGACTCTAGAATTCTGTCAGTGGTGAAGAATAATCTTGCCAATCCAAGAACACTCTTGAAGAGGTAAGTATGTCATTGTCAAAGTCTACAGTCAAACAACAGAGTTATGAAGTAAATACTGTACAGATGCTTCACAATACAGCACAAACTACTGGTAACGCTTGAGAACAGAAAGGCTAGATTAGACTTTGCCAGAATATTTTGCTGATTTTTTTAAATAATAGCATACCAAAAGATCTTTGAAATATGGTGGAGCCAGTGTTATGGCATAAGCATGTATGGCTGCCAGTGGAACCAGATCACTGGTGTTTATTGATGACCTGACTGCTGACTACCACCAAATGCACCACTGAAAGTAGAAGAATTAAAGCCAGAAATGTATGGGGCTATACTCTTTGCTCAGATTCAGCCAAATGCTGCAAAATTTATTTGGATGCCACTTCATACTGGAGATGGATAATGACCCAAACCCAAGGAATAGAAATGGTATATTCTTCACTCGCCAAGTTAGTCACATGCTCTCGACTCAAATGCTTTTCACTTACTGAATACAAGACTGAAGCAGAAAGACCCACAAACAACCAGCAGCTAATGGCAGCCTCAGTAAAGGCCTTGAAAAGCATCTTGATATACAGTAGAAAGCTTGGCATTTGGTCATGTTCATGGGTTCCAGACATCTGGCAGTCATTGACTGCAAATGATTTTAAATCAAGTATTAAAAGCAATCCTCACGTTTGTAATTCTGTTTGTGTTTTTGTATAAAAAATGCCTATAATTTCTGAATGGTTAATCCCACACTTTTTCAATTCAATTCAATTGTATTTATATAGTGTTTTTAACAGTTGTCATTGTTGCAAAGCAGCTTTACAGAATAAGAAATGTGGAAATGAGTTTTGATGAAATATGCGTAAATTATAATTATCAGATTGTCCCTGATGGCAAGTATAAACTCCCTGAAATAACAATAGGAAAAAACCTGAGAAGACCCAGACTCAATGGGGAACTCATCCTCATTTGGTTGTTATCTGTCATTAACAATTAAATATAACAGGAGAGGTGTTTAAGTTAATATGGAGTCCACGTTAATTATTGGAGGCTCAGGTACAAAACTGTCTGTAGGAATTTCAGTCCGAAACTATTGAGAAACTGCAGTCACGGGCCATCAGAGAACAGCTGTCTGCACCATCAAGTGCAGACAAGTCCATCTTCAAGGTCAAGTGAAACTATTCCTAGTCATCACACGCCTCCCAAGCAGACCACATGGGGCCTCCATGCAATCAGATCTTCAACCCATAGTTGGGCACCAGGATGAGTAAGACAGGTCCGATGGCACGGGGAGGTTTCTGGATCACTGGGAGCTCACGAGTGCCACATGTTGACCATTTAGGTATGGTCAGAGTCACAGTGTATAAGATGAATATATATTTATTGCAGAGTGCAAGCAGGGACTCCAGCATTACTAACTTTGACAGCATAACTAAACAGGAGAGCCTGAAAGAAACACAGACTCTCTGGGAAGTAAAGCAACCAGTCCCTCCAGCGTCAACATACCTGAGTGATCAATAAGAGTCGGGGAAGACAGCATCCAAACCTACCAGTTCACCAGAATATTGTATGCTGACGAGTCTGCCAGATTTGCACCTGCATCCTTTGATCAAAGTAGGTGTGGCAGATCATAAGACACTAGTAATTCACTCAAGTACTGTGGCACGAGACCATTTAGTGCTTTATAGGTCAATAGCAGTATTTTAAAATCAATGTGAAATTTCACTGGGAGCCAATGCAGTGCGGATAAGATAGGTGTTATGTGCTCATATCTTCTGGTTTTAGTGGACTCTGGTTGCAGCATTCTAGACTATAACTGGAGCTTGCTCATGCACCTGGTAGAACATCTAGACAGTAACACATTAGAGTAATTAAACCTAGAGGTGACAAAAGCATGAACTAGTTTTTCTGCATCATGTAGTGACAATAGATTCCTTATCTTAGCAATATTTCTAAAATGAAAGAATGCTATCCTTGTAACATAATCTACATGGGCTTTAAATTAAATACTAGAATCTATAATCACACCAAGGTCTTTTACTGTTGCACATGATGAAACATAAAGGCCATCCAGAGTCACTGTGTGATCAGAAAGCTTACTTCTAGCTACATGTAGTCCTTGTACCAGAACATAGGTCTTGCCAGAATTAAACAGAAGGAAGTAATTAGCATCCAGTGTCTGATGTCCTTAATGCATTCTCCAGCTTTATTAAGCTGGTGTTTCTCATCTGGCTTTGCCAAGACATACAACTGTGTGTCATCAGCATAACAGTGGAAACTAACAAACTACTTAAATTAAAGCTAAAAAGTCTTGACTTCGTTCATATCTTGAGTGTTTCATTGCAAAATTCACATGGTGGTGTACAGAGGCCAAATGGCAAAAAACGCATCTCTCTCTCACTCATCGTCTATCCCACTTAATCCTGTATAAAGAGTTACGGGGGCCTGGAGCCTATCCCAGGACACTTAGGGCACAAGGCGGGGTACACCCTGGACAGGGTGCCAGTCCATCGCAGGACACACACATAGACACACTCACACACTCATTCACATACTACAAGAAATTTGGACTGTGGGAGAAAACCAGAGCTCCTGGAGGAAACCCACCAAGCTTGCGGAGAAGATGCAAACTCAATGCACACAGACCCAAAGTGGGAATCAAACCCTCAATCCTGGAGGTGCAAGGCAACAGTGCTAACCACTAAACCACCATGCCGCCCTCAAAAAAAATCTTTGTCGCAAAATTTATTGGCTTGACTGTAAACCTGACTGTAATTTCATAGAGGCAACATACAAGCTCCAGAAAGCTTTACTCACTACTCGACTGCTACGAGCATAACACCATATCCTGGCAAACTAGAAAGTAAACTGAAGCACTGTCAGCAAGTAAGTCAATGTTACCTAATGCCTGACTATGACACATGTACCTGCATTTTAGCTAACCAGTTGAGAATGGCCAGCAAAAATATTAGCAAATATAACAATTAAAATGTTGCTGTTCACATAAAACATATAGTTTAATCAAGGATTTTTCAATTATTGCACAAAATATTGCGTGATCATTTTGTGCATATTGAAAATACTGTTTGTAGGCTTTTCTATGTACATATTGCAAGTGGTTCAATAACTCTTTTTATTTGCATTTTTCTTCAGGCTTCTCCATGTCAAAAGGAGAGCAATCGAGAGCTGTTGAATGATGGTTCATGTTGGACAATCACTGGTACAGAAGTTGTTGAGTACACCTTCAGTGAAAGCCTGACCAGTATCCAAACAGTCATCAGCCCTGTCCCTGTAATTAATGGACTGGAGGTCAGACCTGTTCAATAAACCATTTTATTCTTATAAGGCCTATATATTTATACAGTATTAAACCTACATTGAATTTGCCTGTTATGTCACCCACTTTTCTCACAAACTTAATCTTCCATAATTCCATGCCTTGAACAAACAATTACTTCCCACATTATCCACCTCACAGATTATGTTCACTCATCAGACATATTTGTAATCACATGCTTCCATTAAATATCTTTTTTTATGGTATCAATCGAAAGTCTCAGTCCTGCCCATGATTTCCCATGATGGGTTTTTAAATACAGTTCTTTGTACAAGTATTCAGAACCCTTGAACCTTTCCACATTTTGTGATGTTACAACTACAAATGTATTTTATTGTGATAGACCAACACAAAGCGGCACATAATTGTAAACTAGAAGGGAAATGGTAAATGGTTTTCAAAGTTTTTTATAAATAAAAAACTGAAAAGTGTGGCGTTCATTTGTATTCAGCCACCTGTACAGATATGTTCAGAGGCAGGGAAGCTGATCACTGTTGCTAAAAAGATTGAGCAATCTTATAATAAAAGCTATTTTTCTGTCTGCAAAAGACTTGAGACTAGGGTGGATGTTTACAGTACAGTAGGGCAAAAATTTTATTCTCTAGATGTGCAAAGCTGACAGAGACATACCCCAAAAAAACATGCAGCAGTAATTGCAGAAAAAAGCAGTTCTACATACTGTAGTATTGATTTAAGGGAGCTGAATACAAATGCACGCCACACTTTTCTGATATTTATTTGTAAAACATTTTGAAAACCGTTTATCATTTTCCTTCCACTTCACAATTATGTGCCACATTATGTTGGCCTATCACATAAAATGCCAATAAACTAATTTTGGTTGTGGTTGTAACATCCCACAGTCCAAAGACCTGCAGATTAGGCTAACGGGCATTCCCGAATTGCCCATAGTGAGGGAATGAGTGTGTGACTGTGTGTAAGTGTGTGTGCCCTGCAATGGATTGGCACCATGTCCAGGGTGTACACGGCCTTGTGCCCTAAGTCTCCTGTGATAGGCTCCATGCCCCCTGCGACCCTGAATACAGGATAAAGCGGTATAGACAATGAGTGAGAGTAAAGTGTGTGAAAGTAAGTGAGTGGTTGTAACATGACAAAATGTTGAAAAGTGCAAGGAATATAAATACTTTTGCAAGGCACTGTAATATATTTATGATGAGGCCAAAGCAATGATGTTATTTCATTGTATCATATGTAAGGGACATCCGTGCTAGATAGATAACTATATAACTAGGAATAAATTAATATGAGCTAGCTTGCTTATATAGATATATTTGCTATCTTACACATATTGTGTTACTGTGTACAGAGTAGCATGTAACACGCATGCACTTCTTGTTTTGGCGTCGAGCGTCACATGATCACAGCTGAGACAATATTTTTTCTCTCACGCACGCTGAGGAATTGTGGGTTATTATCTCCCCTGCTCTGTCTTAGTGCGAGTCTCTCAATGGTATAATCAACATCTGTGCACGTGTGTACTGTTTACTATAATGCTGTGACCGTGTGTGTGTGTGTGTGTGTGTGTAAAACATCTTTTATTTTGTGTTTGTATGTGTGTGTGTGCATGAAAGTCGTCCTTTCACACCCACGTGTACTGTTTATTATGACACACGTGTATGTGCGTAAAGCAAAAGCAAGTCTCATTAGAGTCAGCCTGCACTGCACTTTGTGTGTGTGCACACACAGCATTGGACAGTGTGCTCCTTCCCCCCTCCTCTCGCCTTCACACACACCTCCCCTCCTCTCGCCTTCACACACACCCCTCCTCCTCCCGTCTTCATACAAACACACACACACTCTTAACGGAAACACTGCTCTATCACAATTCTTTTCAAAAGTAAAGTGCAGGTTAATTTGTTTATATTTTGTATTATTATTATTATTTTTTTGGCTGTGTAACAAATAATTTGAATTTCCATTATTTCTTATGGGGAAATTTGCTTTGATTAATGAGTGTTTTAATACGAGCCCGCTTCCGGAATGAATTATGCTTAGTAAAAACATAGAAATGCAAAAAATGGCTAAAATCCTCTGGGTTTTAAGGGCTACTATCAGAATAGAACACAAATAACAAGTCTACTTTTTATTCCAGCTTCTATTGCTCTTCTATTTTCTTTTTTTATTCAAAATGACAAATTCTGTGTTGTAGCTAAATGGTGGAGGCCATGTGGCCATGTTAGAGATCCACGGAGAAAACTTCAGTCCTTACCTAAAGGTCTGGTTTGGAAATATGGAGGCTGAAACTATGTTTAGGTAAATGCATTATCCAATATTTTTGTTACAGTAATGGTAATTTTTTTACAGTTTTCTTTTCTTGCCAAAATTTAGACATGAAGGATTTATTACTCACCATTAAAGGTATTGTGACTTCTGGAACTATGTGACTTACAAAGATACACAGCAAAAAAAAAAAATTATATTTGTTTTTTCATGGGTTCCTGTATATTGGTATATGCTAAATCTAAATAAAAAATTTTTAAAAGATTTGCTATTTGTAACAACATACATAACTCACTAACATTTGGAGGAAGGATGGACATGTATCCGATTATTTGTAATAACAGGTAGAATTTTATAGTATACGAGGTGGTATCAAAAAGTTTTGAGACTAGCTTTGTAACATGCCAACAGATGGCAGCACAAGGCTGCACACACAGTTACAGAGAGCACGGACCTTTATAAGTCAGTGGGACAAAAGACATCTTCCTGTCTATATGTGCTTTACCACATCTGCAAGTTCATAATTGAACAGCAAGTTAAAACAAAGAACAAACATGAAATTCTGGGTGAAACTGTGCAAAACTGCCACAGAGATTGACAAGATTTGTCAAATTTATGGTGATGATTCAATGAGTTCAATGAGGTATTTTTAGTGGCACGTGCACTTCAAGAGCGGAAGAACATCAGTGAAAGATGATGAGAGATCAGGAAGACCTTCAACTAGCCCAACATCTGAAAATTTTGTAACTCCTCAGCAACTTGTGCATGATGATTGTTGGGGAACAGACCACATCATTGCTGCCATTGTCGGTGTGTGTCATACGGAACAGTCCAGGCAATCCTTGCGTGTGATTTGAACATGCGTTATGTTGCTGCCAAGTTCATCCCCAAGCTGCTGACCCAGGAGTCCATCAGTGTATCATGGATGACCCAGCCTTCATGTTGAAGGTCATTACTATTGACAAAACTTGGGTGTATGGGTACAACCCTGAGATTAAGCAACTGTCTTCAATGAGGAAGAGCCCATTATCTCCATGACCAAAGAACACGAGACAGTTCTGCAGCCTGACCAAGTGCATGCTCATCGACTTTTTAAAAATTCACAGCACTGAAATTATTTCTCCCAATTTCCAGACCATCAAGAGCAAGTTATTTTGCCAAGTTTAAAGGCATCTAAGGGAGGACATACAGCAAAAGCGATACCACCTTTTGATATCACCTCCTATCTTTTGCCAATGCCTGGAAAATGTGACCATATAATAGATTTTGCTTTTTTAACTTGTGTTATAAAGCATACATATGTGCATGCATATAATAACATACCATCACTATTTTTAATGTCTTTCTGTCAGGAGTCCAAGGACTTTGCTGTGTGTTGTGCCCGATATTTCAGTGTTTGGCGGAGAGTGGCGGCGGTATAGGCAGCCTATCACAGTCCCTTTGTCTCTGATACGATTGGATGGGATGATCTACAGAAGCTCATTCACTTTCACATATACACCAGAGCACAGCTCTTCCTCTCAACCATGCACTGTTGCTGAGAGAACTGCCAACTCAGACACACTCATTGACACCATACACCAAGAGTTTACCAGAACCAATTTTCACCTGTTCATGCAGAGCTGACAGATACTGGGGTAAAATAAAAATCATCTAGGCAAATCGAATAAAAAAGTCTAGAAAAAAATTTGCTATTTTCAAGCTCAAATATTACAATAAAATAAATATAAGATTTGTAATGTCATGGCCAAAACTGACTACAAACTCAATTTCCACAATGAATCTCCAACTACAATGATGTCTTCATTCAATCAGTCAATCAACATTTAGTTATATAGCACCTTAGAGCAACTTTAGTTGAACCAAAGTGCTTCACAGTATTAAAATGAATGACAATAAAATGGCAATAAAATAGCAATGAAATAATCAAAACATATAAAATTATTAAATACCAAAAGTCATTCTAAATAAATGAGTATTGAGTTAGTTTTTTCTTTAAACAGTGTAATATTAAGTAACTCAGGTAGAATGGTGTTCCAGAGTTTGTGCCTGGCGTTTCAAAGGAGTGATTCCCTCCATTGTTTGCACCTTGACCGAGAGACCACTAATAAGTTTTGGTTAGCAGAAAGCTCTACTTTGTTGGTAAAAGCTTAATGTCTCACACAAGTAAGAAGAAGCTAGGTATTTAATAACAATAAAAACAAACATCAAAAGTTTAAACTGAACCTGGAACCAGTGGAGAGATTGCAGGATTTGTGTGATGTGATCATGTTTACGAGTATTAGTCAGCATATGAGCCTCAGCATTTGCACAAGTTGTAGGCGAAGCAGACGAGCTTGAGTGACTCCAATATAAAGTGCATTGCAATAATCTAGCCTTGATCTAATAAAAGCATGAATGACTTTCTCCAGGTCACTCCGATTCAGAAAGGGCTTGACCTTTGCGAGGAGGCAAAGATGGAAAAAGCCTGCCTTGACAACAGAGTAAATGTGTGTCTGAAAGTTTAAATTGTTGTCTAAACTCACCCCCAAATGTTTGACTGCTTGGCCAAAATGAGGGACCGGGAAGTCAAGACCAGCAGCAGCAAAATTGTGAAGGTTGGAGGTACCAAACAGAATATATTCCGTTTTAATGGCTTTAAATGGAACCCTGTGGAACACCACAGGTCAAAAGGGCTGGGGAGGAAGAGAGATCACCAATCAAAACAGGCCAACTTGTTGTGCCAGACGTGTCACGAGAATTGAGTGATCAAAAGCTACAGTGAGGTCCAACATCACGAGCAGCAGAGTTTTTTTTTTTTAATCAAAGGACAGGAGACAGGACATTCTGTACTTTCAGTAGAGCAGATTTAGTGCTGTGACATGTTCTAAAGCAGGATTGGACTTATCTACAATATGATTTAATTCTAGAAAGATTGAATAGAGACAACTATTTCTAAAATCTTAGATAAAAAAAGATAAATGAGACAATAGTTAGACAATACTGCAGGATCAGCAATGAGAAATGAGACAATAGACAATACTGCAGGATTGAGATTGGATTTCTTGAGAAGAGGCCGACCACAGAAAGACTGGGACAAACCCCAAACTTAGGCAGTTGTTATTAACTGAGCTAACAGCTGTAAATGACATTTAACAAGTACATACATTTAACGTCTTTAACTGCATTTTGAAAGTCAGAAAGACTATCACGCAGTTTACCCAGTGATACATGTAATTTGTCCTTCTTCCACCTGAGCTTAGTTTGTCTGCAGAGGGTCAGGTTTGGTTTTCTATCCTTGTAAACAGGTGGAGTATAGGGTGTAGATAAAATCTACTGTACACAAATGAGAAGCTAGAAGCTCATCCTAGTCTGCGGCCCTCCTGACTGAGTGGTCGTAGTAGCCTTTTGTGAAGCCCCTAGTGGTGAGGAGGAATTGGACACGACTAAATTAGGGAGAAAATTGTAGGGAAAATCCTAGAAAAATATAAATAAATAAATAAATAAATAACAGGGAAGTGGTCCGAAATACAAATATAAATTATTTCTGAGATGGATACTGAAAGTTCATGTGCAATTTTAATGTCCGGTGTGTGGCCATGTTGATGCTTAATGTCATTTACTGATTGTGTGAGGTCAGAAGAGTTCAAAAAACTCATTTACCAATTGGCTGGATGGACAACAGACATGAATGAATCTCAAAAGATAAGCAGACTGTCATATGCTGGCATTAATTCAGAAAGTACCTCTAAAAACTCAGAGATAAAGTAATTTTTGTATTTAGGTGGACGATAGACAGTAGCACACAGTACAGGATATGCAAACTAAAATCAAAACCAGTTTTAGGACTTGCGGTGAACGGTTCACCTGATTACGGATTGAACAAACCTAATCAGCCTTAATCAACACTACATTTAGCACACTCACAAATAATGAAAAAAATATGTGTATTATGCCTGTATTTATTATACCTGCTGTACCATGCATCTGATCAAAAACCTCTGGTTTTGACCGTCATTTGTTTAAATTATTTCAGATAGTCTCCTAGCTCTTGAATTGATTGTTTGCACATTGCCTCTATCTCTTGCTTGTGTTTAACTTGATTTCTGGTTCATGATTTGAATGTTTGTTTTAATTTATAAATAAATAAACATACACACCCAATTACCATCTGACATTATTATTAAGCCTATTTAACTCATTTAATGCTAATTTTTATCAATTATTTCTAGAAAAAAATATACGAAAAGGTTTATTGATCTTAAACTGTTACAAATTACACGTTATATATTAAAAATGAAAATGTATGACTTTTTTGAACAAAATGGTTTTATCATGATTGCCTTTTACCCTTATTTAAACTCGAGAGCAGAAGCAGTGTGTTCCCGCCACAAAGTGTTTTTTTCATCCTAGCCCCATTGGTAGCAGTGCAATTGCTAAGCAACCTGACTTGATAATTGTCCTGGTATGAATATTCACCAAGAAAGAGATTCAATTCATGGTGGTTTAGAGACCTTCTTTTGATGGCTTTGAGTTGATGGCTACCACACTAGTCAACAACCAGAAACCTAAAGCCTTCCACTCCTTTAATGGCTTATGTCTAGTCAATGACCTGAATGAGTACTACTGTCTTTTGAAAGACAAAAGGACTTTTCTTACATCCATGCTGATTCTTGCCATTCACACCAGCTCTCCAGGTTCAACTCAGCCACTCTATCTAAACCCAGGTCAATTCCCAGCTGCTTACCTCAGAGAAACATCATCCTCCTCACACAAAAAGCACTCAACATTCAGTAGCGAGATGTTAACAGCCCGTTTAAAACACAAGATCCATGAAAAGCAGCTAGACCAGACTCTGTCTCTCCCTTCACCCTGAAGCACTGTGCTGACCAGCTGTCTCCTGCATTAACTGACATTTTTAACACCTCTATGGAAACATCTCAAATTCCAGCCTATTTAAAATCTTCCACCATTATCCTGGTCCCAAAAAAGGACCACAGAAATTAATGACTACAAATATGTTGGCCCGGCCTCTGTGTAAATGAAGTCAATTTAGCGCTTTGTGGTGTCCTATCTCAAAGACATTATAGACTCACTCCTGGACCACTCCATTTTGTTTACAAAGAGAGACAAAATAGAGAAAAACGTGGCCCTCCAACTCATCCTCCAGCACCAGGACTCTCCAGGAAATTATGCCCGGATTCACTTTCAACACCATAATCACAGCCCTGCTGCAAGACAAGCTCTCCCATGTTAGCATACCAGACTCTATCTCCATCACAGCCTTCCTGCCAGAAAGGAAGTAGCATGTATAGGTCACCATCAGCACTGTTTCTCCTTTACTCTTCTCCCTGTATACAAAGAGGTACACCTCCTGTCATCAGTCCATTCCAGCTCTTAAAGTTACTGACACCACTCTGATTAGGATCTCCAAAAGTGATGAGTCTGACACCAGATGTACAGATTAATCCTCTGCTGACCTGATGTGGAGTAAACAACATGGGGCTCAACACCCTAAAAATTGTTTAGATGCTAGTGGACTTTAGAAAGAACTTACGCCAACTCACCCTGTGTTGCTCCCCAATCAGGATTGTGGAGTCCTTAAACTTCCTGGGCACCATAATTAACCAAAACCTCATGTGTGAGCTTAACATCAGCTCCCGCAACTCCCACAGCAACTTAAGAATTTCAACTTGCTCCAGTCAGGTACATTTCTATGTTGCCATCACTGAGTCTACCCTAACTTCCTCCACCACTTGATATGCTGACTTCACTGCCAATGACACAAATAGACTGCAGCATAATATTCACTGTGCTGAGAGAGTGTTTGGCTGCAGTCTTCCATCACTCCAGAAATTACAGGACACCAGGACACCTAAGCGACTGGGCAAGATTGTGGGTAACCCCTCCCATCCTGGACACAAACTTTTTGAAATATTACCCTCTGGAAACTGGCACCGGTCAATCAGAACCAAAGCTAGATGACAAAAACAGCTTCTACATATCTGTGGTTGCCTTAATAGACAAGGCTCAACACCCCCAGTCACAGACTTATTAATGTAATGTTTTACATTAATATTACTTGCCTGGGCCCGGTTTCTCGAAAGCTTCTTATCGCTAAGTAGTCCTTAAGTAGTACTTAACCTCTCTCTTAACGTTATGGCGCATTTCCCGAAACGTTCTTACGCTAAGTATCTCTTAGGTAAGTCACATGTTCGTAAGGTTGGTCTGGACCAACCTTAACTCATTCTTAGCGTAGTTTCAGCTCAAGACGCTAGT
>JAQMYJ010000037.1:25930606-25944638 GCA_030014305.1 Clarias laeviceps
TTAATCCATTTTAGAATAAGGCTGTGACATAACAAAATGTGGAAAAAGTGATGCGCTGTGAATACTTTCCCGATGCACTGTATAGGGAAAATAGCAGTGTACAATAGCAATCTCAGATTGTTCCATACTATCTAGTCATGTGTAAAAGTTAGTTGGGGGGCTTTTGGCTTGTTTTTGCAGTCACAGGGCCTGGGCACCTTGCAGTTTTTGAGTGAACCATGAACTCCTTTGCATACCAAAGTATTCTAAAGGCAAATATGAGGCCATCTGTCCGACAGCACAATAAAAAAATCTACATCAGAATGGCTGAAAAATTAAAGAAACAAGGTTTTGGAATGGCCTAGTCAAAGTCCTTAAGAGAGCTGTGAATAAACAAATGGCCAAAAATCTCAAAGAACTGAAGCAATGTTGTTCGAAATAAATGGACCAAAATGATGTGAGAGACTGATAGTCATCCAGGAAACAATTACTTGAGGTTATTGCTGCAAAAGGTGGATCTACTAGTACTGAATTATAGGAGTACTTAATATTGGCCACATGATTATTATATATATATTTTTTCATTTTGGCTTGATTTTTGTTTTTAAAAAATAATGGTACGGAGAAAAAAGTTATACTGTACAGTAATTTGTTGTTCATCTGAGGTTCAAATTTGCCTAATACTAAGAGATTATACAATCAGATACAATAGAAGATTTTTTTAAATTGTATTTTTACATGAAATGAAACAGAGTGCAATATAATTTTTAAAACAACCATGTCAAAAGATATATCCTGTGCTTATAGCAAAGATTTTACTCAATAGAACTCACTGCTATGTTTAATAGTGAACGTGAACCGAATGACCAGGTTTTTGCTTTTTTTTTTTTTCCCGTTGGCATGGGCATATTAAAAGATGACAGTGCTAGGATTCATCAAGTTCAAATTTTGAAAGAGTAGTTTAGGGAGCATGAGAAATCATTTTCACACATGGACTGACCACCACAGAGTCCGAATCCCATTGAAAATCTTTGGAATGTGATGGCTTTATGTAGCAGTCTGACTCTCCCATTATCAATACAAGAGCTTAGATAGAAATTAATGTGACTCAGGACAGAAATAAATGTTGTAACATTGCATAAGATCAAAATGATGCCAAAGTGAATGTGTGCCATAATCAAAGCAAAAAGTGGTTCAATGAAAAAAACAATTTTATCAGTTTGTCCAGATACAATTGCTTGTCACTGCAATTTAATTTCTCCCAGTAGGGAGAATTAATTTCTCACTTTTCTTTCTCATTCCCTTCTCCATCTCTTCCTTTCTCCATCATATTTGAACAGAAAAAGGATGGTAGGTAACCGCCATAGCAGGCACAGGTAAATGCACTGTGTACCTCACAAGGTGGCGCTCCCACACCAATTTTTTATTGCACAATAAAGTAATTTATGAATGTGCTCAAAGTGCTCATATGAGCAAAGATTTTCGTGTTTTGCCTTTTATTTAATGTTTAAAACATCAGAAAATCTTAACATAGATAGGAAGATAAATAGGAAAATTTATTTGCCGTCCTATTCAAGGATTACAACAAGAAATGCAAAGTGTTAATGTCCCCCATTACCCAACATTACCCTGACTACCCCCTGTTGTTAACAGTAGTATGTTGAGTATACCGTCTCTAATTTGATGGTGTTATGTAACAAGTGTTCATCAGATTAGCATGATGGAGTAGTGGTCAGCACTGTAGCCTTGTACCTCTAGGGTTTGATTCCTGCCTCAGGATCTGTGTGCATGGAGTTTACATGTTCTTCCCCTGCTTGGTGTTTTATTTTTTTCAGGTAACCCTGTTTCCTCCCACAGTCCAAAGACATGGAGATTTGGCCAATAAGTGTTTCCAAATTGCCTGTAATGTGTGTGTTTGTGCCCTGAGATCGACTGGCATCCTCTCCAGTGTATATCCTGCCTCATGCCCCAAGCCCCCGGGATAGGCTCTGAACCCCACAACCCTGAACAGGACAAGCAGTACAGAGAACAAATGAGTGTGTTAATTAATTACTTAACTGAAATTTTGTATTTAAGAGCATATGTCAGCAGACTGATGGAAATTATATACATGTATATCTCAAAATGTAAATTATTTCGATATTTAAATAACTTCACTTATAGAAATAATGCAGAAACCAATTGCAAAATATATTTTTGAAAACAGTAATAATTATTATTGTTTCTGCCCAAGAAACCAGTTTTGGGGCTTTTGTGTGTGAGAGAGATATTTGCTGTTTTCTACGGAAATCAGAAATATTTTCTGTAGAAAACAGTGAATCACAAAAAAAAAAAAAAGATTAAGTCTGGGTATCAATTATCATAGTAGTTGATAAAACTCACAAGAACATTAATATTAACCAGATCCACTAAACCACCTGCACACCATTAGTTCAGATGAGCCTGTGCCCATGACAGCCCCAGATTTCTGTTCAAGGCTAACATTACTGGAATCCAGTCTGGCTTTTTGAATTTGTAACTCACCCACCTCAATGTTTAATTTCACATTGGTTATATGAGTCATTATATTCTTCCTTGCAGAAATGGTTTCTTCATTTTCTTTTGACCTCTCTTATCAGCAAGGCGTTTCCACCCACAGAACAGTCACTCACTCACTCACTGTTTTTTGTTGTTTTACACCATGCTGCGTGACATTAAGGTTGTTGTGTATGAAAATTCCAGAGGATCAGCAGTTCCTTAAATATTCACACAAGTTTCTCTGATTTTGATGCTTAATTAACTGAGGTTCTTGCACTGTGAAGCTGCCACATGACTGACTGACTAAATCACTGTATACATGAGATAGGGTATAGTCTTTGTTTTTGTGCAACTTAGTGTTAAAATCTTTTTCCCTCATGGTAAAACAGTGTGGATATTTTATATTTATGGAATCAGATCATATTTTAAGAATAAGAATTTCTTTATCATTTATTGAAATAGTTCCTTGACATCAATAATTTTGGCACATGGAGAAAATAATTTGAAAATAGTACTTTTAATTAGAATAGTTTTGTTACAAAAATATATATTTACTTTAGTGATTTTCTTTTTACTAGACATCATGTGACATTAAGGAGCCAGAGCTAAGGATCAGAGCATGAAACACCCATACAAGATAGCCTGCAGCAATGAGAAACAAATACAACCACCATGATGCACCTTTTTCTATCATACTTTTCCTTTCCAGTCTACTTTCCCCTGCTGGAGAATGTTGATGATTGTCTTCTGGATAACTGTTAAGTCATCAATCTTCCCCATCCATGTACTGAACTAGACCAAATGATACATGTTATTTACATTATGGATAGTAATTTACTCGAACTCAAAATTAAATATTATTTTGAAATATGTACTGGATTTGAAAAGAAAATATGAGAGAAGACTTTCAGCCTTAATTCATGGGGCTTGACAAAAGTGTGCCATTAACTATTTAGGAACTACAGCCATTTTCATACACATACCTCTCTTTTTGTTGGGACAACAAAATAATAGAACAAATGAAAAAAAATTTAAACATATGGATTGCCTTTAATACTTGGAACAAAAATCCTTTGTAGTCAATTACTGCCTGATGTCTAGAATGACTGACTGACTGACCTACACTGGCCACTGTAGAATATTATTTTTTTTCTGCCTATAATAAATAAATTTATACTTTTATTAACAGTCAGCCATGCACATTCATGCTTTATCACTGCCTCCACTATGCTTGACAGATGATGTGTTATGCATTGGATCATGAGTTGTTCCTTTCTTACTCCATACTTTTCTCTTCCCATCATTCTGGTAAAAGTTTATTTTGGTAGTTTTCTAGTAAAATCTAATCTGGCCTTTAGACCAGTGGTTTGTACCTTGTTGTGAAGCAACTGTATTTACTTAATAAAGCTGTCTCTTGACTTTAGACATTGACAGTGACACGTGTACCGCTAAAGAGTGTCCTTGACTTGGCTTGACGTTGTGTAAGGGCTCTTCTTCACCATGGAGAGAATTCTACATTCATCCACTTTAGTTGTCTTCTGTGGTCTCCAAGGCCTTTTGCTGTTGCTGAACATGCCAGTTAATTTCTTCTTTTAAAGAATGTTCCAAATGTATTGGCCACTCCCAGTGTTTTTGCTATATCTCTGATGGATTTATTTTGTTTAGTTTTTTTAGCCTAATAATGACGTCTTTCACTTGTTCTATTATTTATGAGTCCCAAAATCATGGTTTCTGGAGTGATTTAATGTGATGTACAGATGCCAAATGCTTATCATTGTCCAGGAACCTGTCATTGTCCAAATTTGTGAAACTGGCTGTGTGGCCCCACGTTTGTGATCTTTTTTTACTAAGTAGCCAAAAAAATAGAATTTAATTAAAGCCACTTGCCTGGGTTCCAGTGTCACCCTTGATAGAACCCATTCTCCGAAAAAAAAAATCACACTACTGTAGCTGACTGGTTGATTAGAAGGGAGGAAGGAGCAGTGTAATTTAAACAGTTGCATTGTGGCTTTTCACATAGTTTAGCAGCCTAGTTTAGGCCTCTCCACTGTTGAGGGAGTGGCTCTGTATAGGGCCTTGAAAAAGGGAATCAAGCATCAAAGCATACCATACAAATCTATGGAAACACAAAAGAATAGGGTTAGATGTTGCCAGTCAACAAGAGCTGCTTGGTTGAGCAATTTGCTTAAAAATCAAATCTTTTGTGGTGAAAAGGTGAGAGGAATCTTGGCAGGAAGTATTTAAATATGTATTAAAGCTTAAGAGTTTAGATCCCTTGTACAAAGGTGTAAATATTTTGTTGTTCAAAATCATTGTAATTTTTTAGCTACCGTAGCACAAAGTCGTTTAGGGCAATCTTTCCTTTTAAGAGAGATCAAACGGAGGTGTTTAAAGAAAAGAAATATATGTAAGAGTACAACCTAATGCATTTTCTATGTACCCAAATTTTGCCTAGAGGAAAAAAACCTATATTGTGCTGAAGGGATAGGGGCATGTTGTTGTTCATGAAAAGTAGCCTAACTGGTTATTGTAATGTGTTCAGGCTCGCTATCTCACCTGCAGCAAATGCTTTCCTTTTTTGTGTTTAGAAACTCTAGAACTTTGTATGTATCATTCCTCTAAGACCTTTTCATTGTATTACATAAAAATTCATTGCCTAAGGACTGGATTATTTTTTATTGTATTATAGCATTTGTGGTGGTTATTTTAAATTCCAGTTGTTCCCACCTAAAGGCCACCTCATCAAAAGCACTGTTACAGACAGCTGTGGTCTATCGATGCTCACTCAGCTTTGCTGAACTTTGACCTCTGGTTGCTAGGACCAAGGCAGTCAAAGGGTGGCGCTTGGTTGAGGAGAAACGGGGAAGGGCATGTTGGAGTGGTCATAAATGCTTCCATTTGACCTTGCTAATTTGGAAAAAATCAGATCCCCACCAAAGCAGTTTTACTTAAAAGTATGAAATACAGTCAGTATTCCATGATAATTAAATTCAAAAAGCCACCATTTTTATACAAATATGCTGGATTTGTAAAAATAATAAGATTACCTATCTTATTATTCCTGTGATATGACAGTAAACCAAGAGTTTACATTTGTTTATTGAGCCTATGTAATTTTAAAGATCAAGTTTGTATATCTTGTAGTACATGAACTTCCAAATTTTAAAACAGGACAGGTTTTAAACCACTGAATAGTTTATGAATACAGGTATTAGTCCATGTATTCATTCATTTATAAACTAGTAACTTTAATACTATAATAACTTATTTAAAATAAATACAAAGTAGAAAGAGCAAAATAATAAAAAATGAAAAACAATGTTTAAATAATAATAACAAAAATGAAACACTCCATTTACATATAGGTAGATGTAAGCTGAGTCAGAAAGAAAATGAATGAAGCTAAACACTGAGTATAAAAATAGAAAAAGAATCACTCATTATTGAAAGGCACTGTTGCCAACACCTAGAAACTCTTTCTCTCTCTCTCTCTCTCTCTCTCTCTGTCTCTCCCCCTTCCTTTACTAACTCCAAGCCAGCCACCAACACAAACACACACACATTCATACACACACACATAAATATTTCAAACATATATTTCAGTCAAATTTGCTCAGACGTGTTGAGAATATCCAGAGGAATTTGAATCTGTTGCTTTTGATTACCTACACTGATAAACAATGAGAATGACTCATTCACATATGCTTTTCACAAGCAGGAAATTCCAGGCGTTCCACGCTAATGTCCAAGTCGTAACACACAACTCTCTAGTTGCTGCTGGAGTTTCCTGCCACTCCACCCCCACAGTGAGTCACACACATGAACATGTTCCGCTTGCCCCTGTGATATTCCAGTGAAATTCTTTAGTACTTACAGGAGATAGGGATTTCTCCCCTAATTATATTGTATCGCCAGCACAGGAATTTCAGTAAACATCAATTATTTAAATAAATATGCTAACAACATAAACAACATAAATACATAAAAAAAAAATTATAAGATTTCTTGATTTCTTGTGTTTTAGAGTGTGTGTTGTAGTTACACTTGGTGTTTCATTCACATTTTATTTGTAATACACTTTTTAATTATAAATGTATCATTATATAAATTTAAGATATTGTTTTACTTAAAACATGCAGAAGATTGTCAATAGAAGATCATGTTTAAATCTTGGCCTCAGCACAAGTGTATCATGTTGCTGAAAAAAGAAAGTGTTTTGAAAACTTCCAGACTGGAATTGTTTCTGTGGGCTGCATGTCAGCCATTTTGTAGACACTCCACAATGCATCTTCACTCTGCCCCCTCCTTGGTTTAAAGACTGAAAAAGCCAGAAGCCCGTAAACTCCTGGTACAACCAAATCATTTTTGTGTCAAGGGGGGAAAAAACTTTAACAAGTAAAGTGAGAGTATTTTATTCCAGGTGGATGGTAAGAGTGTTGCTCCTACAAAGGTCTGTAAATGCAATATGTATGTAGTGCTAAAATGTTTAAATGGTCTGCTGAACATATAAGATTTATTTTAATTTATACATTTATTTAGCAAGTAAGGAAATTATTAGTATATACTGTAGTATAAGCCTACCTGAGATGTATGTAATTTTGGAAAACTCCCATACTTCCTTAAGATTACACTGGATGTCCCATGACCAGCTGAATGAGAGTTGATGTGACAGAATCAGAAGATGTCCAAAGAAAGGGATCTTTTCAACAAATGTTCAGGGCCTCCCAAAGATATGATTACTTTCAGAATTTCTTTCAATTAGTTTATTTATAGCTTTATGTTGAACATTTATTTTAGCCTCTCTTTTTACTGAATATTATTTTGGCCATCAAGGCAGGACACCAATTTACTATGTAAATTGTAAGTAATTGCAAAAACACATATTTTAAGCATTGCTATTCCAATATAAATGACCAATGTCGATTATTTTAGCAACGTTCAAGGTAAATTTCAAATGAAGCAGAAAATTATTAGTCCTAGCATACTAACATTGATCTCAGCTTAACAAAAGTTACAGATTTAGAATTAATCAATCGATGTGCATCACATGGAGATGGCATGTACTGTAAATAAACAGACCTTTGCTGAGAAAAACAGAGTAAGAGATTTTCAGCCTCTCTTGCTTCTTCAATTTTCTATAGCTTATATTTTCTTTTTTTTATATAACAATATTTAAATTTCTGTGAATAAAATATTCTGTACGTTACATCATTGAGTGTCCAATAAACTAGTATACAATTATTCCTTTTTAGGGATCTCTGTTATTACAAATTCAGAAATAAATGTCTTATGAACTAATATTTTGGGTGTCTTTTTGTGTACTTAAGACAAAACAGGTAAATCAACAGACCAACCCCCAGATTTAGCCATCCTACCCATATTTAGCACTTACTGGGCAGGGCAGCATTGGCAACCTTGGCCGTCCTGATTAGTCAGTACATCTGCAACATGATTAGATGATAAGTCATGCTGGATAAGTGAAGTATAATTGGTATTAATAACCAGAAGCAACAAATCACTCCCTGCCAAAGGTTAATGCTTATTTACAAGCTAGGTTTTTGAATGCCAAGCACAGCAATCCTTTACATAAACTTGGTTATAGCCAAGAGGCTATTATAGCTAAGTAGCTATGTGGAGTGGGCAAAACTATCCCAACCATAAAGAGAAATGTGTAAGGTTTTTAATAATGTTTGGAAACCTTGGCCCAGCTATAAAATATATGCTCTTATCAGTAGTGGCTGTGTTGTGGCAGCCAAATTCAATAATTTCATTGCCCTCCTTCCACAGCGATATGCCGGCCAACACACTACCATTACTCATTTGTTAGCAGGATAGCAAATTAGCTGAAGATAGGAAACATCTCAGCTGACATTTAATTAGATTTTTTAATGAGATTTTTTCGTCTGTTAATACACTGCCCAGCCAAAAATAAAGTTTACAATTTTTAAATTCTAAAATTTCATTTGACAGCCTTTAGCTTGAGTACGGCATGCATTCGACAAGGCATTGTTTCAACAACCTTATGCTATACCATAACATTTTTGTCTGTCTAGAGTTGCAATAGTTTTTGGCCAAAATGCTGTGTTGTTGATGGTAGAGTCAAAGTGACTTCTTTTCCAATACATTACAAAGACTTTAAATTGGGTCATAGTCAAAACTCTGTGTTCCAACAATTTGACTTACAATTTGAACCCAATGATTTTTAGCATCGTCATCGTGAAAATCCAGTTAGCTCTGTTTGAAACTTGCTGCAACTCCATCAAGCATTTAAGTGATTTTGCACAGAGTATGTAAGTTCTCATTTTTGTCAGTCTACTCCAGCCAATAGATAGTCTGTAACATGTTACTATTTTTTTTTTAACAAAATAAAAGAGTAAGGAGCTAACAGTATTAAATTACACAGCCATATTGTATTTGACTTCTTGCTTTGATAATTAGGTCAGGGATGAGTAATTGACCACAACATTGAGCCTTCTCACAGGGTGATGCCAACAGTTAATAAAGCCAATCACTGCACCTCAATAATGCCTTTGATTTTCTTTAATGCAGACAGCAGGATACCATGTTGATTTGTCCTTCAGCACAAATGTAGCCACTTTTGTTTGTGTGCATGTGTGTGTGTTGTGGGAGGGGTTATAAAGGTGGAGTTAAATGAATGTATGCAATTAACTGAACTTTTTTCTTGTTTGTTGAGATTTTTGCCCATTTTATGTGAGGTTGATCAACTTTATAAAATTGGCCAATAAAAACAACTGTGAAGTGCAATACCTCAATTCCACATGCTAATGCATAGAACATATCAATATGCTACAAGAATACGTGGCAAGCACAATTAAAAGTTATTCTAAAAGGATATATGCGTATATATTGGATTTAGTAAAAAAATGTTTTTTTAAAAGCGTAGGTGTGGCATTCCAGCTAAGTTTGAAACTGTTAAAATATCTGTGCTTGCGAAGCCATGTTTATTTAGGGGAAAATAAAAACTCCTTACGAATTGTTGTTAGTACTTTTTTTTTTTTTTTTTTAGAGAACATGCCCTTGTGATATAGCCTACTGGTGACACCCTGGAGGTTTGGCATAATCTTAAACCAGACCAAAACATGGCCAAAGTAGTTTTAACAAATATGCTCCTAAGAACGCATGAACCAGATTAAATGTGGTTTATTTTGTTACTTGGTGAAACCCTAGCATTAGTCTTAAACAAGATGTCTGTTGCTTATTCCACATTAGTCAGATAAATAATGGAATTATAGCCTACAGTTAGAATAAATAAATAAAATTGTCACTTATTTGCAGTCACAATTTTTGGCAAATATGCCCATTTTGTGTATATAAAGAAAGAAGGAAAGAAAGCAGTGCAAATATTTGCGTCACCTGCCCACAACCTGCCATTTCAGTAGTTTTTTTTGTGTGTCTTAAACTTGGTGATGTTTGGGGGAAATGGCTGACAAGAACGTGACCCATTACAGTTGCATTATTCCCTCTCCCATTAGAGTCCTTACAGGATACAGCAGTGTTATCAAATGACTGTGGTTGCCCTCGATTTTGCCATAATGACAACTGCACTGTCATTGTTGTGGCTTGTGGGGAAAGTAACTAAAAAATAACGAAGTAAAAAAAAAAATCAATCATCAGTAAATGCAGTACATTCACCGAGGGAAAGCAAGCTGATGGACATCGTATAAAAAGAGGAGAAAGGAGAAGCGAAAGGGAGAGTAGAGAACTCAGCAGAAAAGATAGGAAGGAACGATAAAAAAGAAAAGGGAAAAAAAGATTATGTAACGCGTTTTCCACAAACTTGGACGGCAGAATTGATGACGCATTCGCAGATGACGTAAATTCCAAACGCACGTACCTACTCCATGCTTCCCTGTCTCTAGTACTCGGTGTATTTAGTTTACATATGGAGTACATTAAAAGTCCGTGTTATTTTTAAGTTAAACGTCGAATCACGTAACCCATGTACTATTTACACACCATTATTTGCTTATGTATAGACTATATATTAGATTGCTTTCGGTTCAGTTGTTGAACGTGGTTAAACAGTATAGAAGTAGTTTCATAATTTAAGTTTAATAGTGTTTGCTGTCTTTTCGTTTTCCGCTTTTCCTCTTTCTTTCGTATTCGTCACTTCTTTATTCCCGTAAACAGCGCGCGGGGGGAAAGTTTGATCTCGCGTTTCCTGTTAGGGGCGGAGTTTCTTTTGCCAACTATAGAGCAAGGGCTCGTGCGACTGTGAGGAATCAGAAGAAAGCGTCGTTGTTAGTAATACGTGTGTTTGGTGTGACTCTAATCATAAAGCTACGTTTAAAGAGTCTCGCGTTGGCCTGTTGGAATACGCATTGTTTCTAAATTTTCGGATTCCAAGATGCTGAAAGTGTCCTTCGCGTTGTTTTTATTGGCCGCTGCTGCCTTCGCCGAGTCGGTAAGTGTCTGAATTGACGTCAAGCCTGATATCCATTAGCACTTCAGGCTAACAAACCATCAAAGTTATGGTTTAACTATCTATTTGTCTTAACTTTCTTATATTGCTTTAGATATATTTTCAGCTGCCCTTATTTATAGTTGGTAAGAATGGGCAAACAGTTTTTTTTTTTTTTTTTTTGCCATATACTAACTATTGACCTTATTACTTTAACAAAACACATCGCGAGCAGTTTCAGTTAGCAACTGTGCTAACAATGGCATAGTTTAGACTGAGGTATTCTAGCTAATTAATCTGTTGTCCAGTGTTTGCTAATACACATGTTATAAAGCGACACGGGCTCTTGTGGGAAATTTACATGTGTTAGTAATCATTTGATTGATAATAAGCAGTTTAATGTAAATAATATATGGAGAAAACTTGTAATTATGATTATTCTGTCTGCAGCCATTTCTTTAATTAAGTGTCTGAAAGTTATGGGCATTTTTTAAAAATGTGTCCAAAACATTGTTTTCATTCTACTCAAAGCTAAAAGTTTGATATCAAGGTAGAAACTTACTGTACTCCTCTTCCAGAGTCAGCTTCAGATTAAGCTCTTTTATATTAATTAGGTTTTGATTTTGCTTTGGTCAAAAATAGTTTTTAGTGGTTTGTGGTTCAAACGCCTGTGTGCGACATGACATAATGTCTTATGCCATGATTTGTTTTTCACAATTGGAAAGAGTGAACATGTACAGGTGTTCGCCGACCAGAAGCTGAAATAAAAAGGAATGGTAATAAGGGACGTCCTACTCAGTGTGTGTGGTCAGTCAGCCGCCCTAACACAAACATACATTGGCAAAATGCAAATGTCCTGAGCAGGGAACTTTCCATGTGCGCTCTTGCAATATTGCGAACTTCTTGAATTGAATTTCCTTTTATGAGCTTTTTTTTTTTTGACAAAGCAATCTTAATTGGCAGCTTGACCAAAGTATCCAATTGCTGATAATTGGTCATACAGTGAGATATCTTCTTATAATAAATAATAATTTCACCTTTAGTTCTATAAAACCTAGCATCATGTAGAAGCATTACATATTCCTTTGCATTTCCCCCTCCTCCTTCTCTTACAACATTTTCTGTGGAATTTGACCCCTAGTGCCCTAGACCAAGCTTCTTTTGGGTATTCACACACTTGGGTGGACTTAAATAGTCCACCTCTTTTGTTTTTCACTCTTCCTCCAGTCACAAGGCAAGAGAAGGGCTTAAACTAAGGCATTGTGTTCATTTGAGTAAAGATCATATCTCTCTCTTTTGGATGCCTACAGATTTGTAATCAAAGTGATGAGATAAAATGTAAATATAAGTTTTTGGAGTTAAATATGCAGTACTTATATAAACAATATATTTTTTTTCTGTGCCATCCTTTCCATTAATTTAGCAGATTCACATTTATAAAATGTCACTGACATAGTGCAGAATCCCATTCAGGAGTTAAGATTTAATTTAAAAAAATTTTACCAAATAACTTATTTTTTTGTTTTTTAAGCAGATTTCATGATTTTCAACAATACTATTGTTTTAGGGGAATTTTTCTAACCCATTCACAGTAGTGATATTCCCTTTGAGTGACAGTAATGTACTGACTGGTAAGCAATAGCCAAAACTGAGCGTGAATATCATTATTAGTAATAACACAACATTTACGTGTAGTTACATTCCTGGGGAAGAAATTCTAGTTAAAAAAGAGCTACACTCAAAGCCTGGTCAAAAAGAACAGCTATAGTCCCCTTTAGAGAAGAGACAAGATAATAAGCTTTTTATGTGCATACCACGTGATTTAGTTGAAGTGGTTTGTTTTGGTCATGGCAATGTTCAAGTCACATTTGAGTCATTGTTTTGAAATTATTATAAACAATACATTTCGCAAGAATGTAAACTTCCGCAAATGCCTAAGCAGTGAACTTGATAAATACTTTCAACAAGATGCAGTACTGCTTTCTGCATTGCTGTCCACTGGCCTATAAAAGCCCTTTGCTGAATGGAATGTTGGCATGGTGAGTTGGCATTGGTGGGTTTTTTTGTGCTACTAGTCAGGAAATATAAAACTAAAAATTATACACAATTTTTGTACCACCACTCATCCTTTGTGCATGTATGCAACCTTTGATTTGCGAAATTATGTGAAAATGCCCTTTATTCTGTGTAGCATAATGGGGTGTTTTTTATCTTGACATTGTACAGGCTCTGTTTAGCACAAATAGAAGAATGGTATAAATGGCTGCTTTGAGGTTGGAATGCTTGTACAGTGTATAAGATGGTTTGAGTGTGTGTGTAATTAATACATAAAATATGTATACTATTATGGAACATTAATACCTGAGATGGGATTATCATAAATTCAATAAGTGATGTATTACTAACAGAGGGTAAAATCATTCCTGATTTTATGGTTGGCATCTGTTTTCTACAATCTTTCTCAAATACTTCCTTTAACTGTCAGACTGTCAGGGATTTTGTTTTGCTTTACTGTAATGATTACATCTTGGGTACTTTCCTCAGCAGTAGGTATGAGTGGGTGTTTTTCTTTTTCATGAAAGTTGTAAGTGTCTTCATAGACATTGGTTCTTGTGGGTTATTTCTTCAACTTTGAACCAGTGTGTTTCTCAGAATTTCTGAGCAACTGTTATGTAGTATTTTTTTATTTTTTTCTTCCTCTGCTTAGGAGTGCTTAGGCTGGTGTGGGTTTCTAGCTATGCAATTTCTAAAAGGCAGGGGAGTTTTTAAGGGGTCTTGCACAACTGGTTTATGTCTAGTCTCTCTTGGCTTTATACTTTTTTTTAAATGAGCGCACAGAGCTGACTTCAGTTTCATGTGATATTTGCATGATCTTGAGTTCCTGGAATGGGTCTGGCCTTTTGTATCAGCCATTGCAGTAATTTCACTGGTAAAGGGAAGTTCCCTGTAGCTTATGAAATCATTTAGTACCCTGACTTTGTTATTAAATTTAAATTTAATTAAATGTACATAATTTGCTTTGTTACAATGGGGCAAAACAGTATTTAGTCAGCCACCAATTGTGCAAGTTCTCCCACTTAAAAAGATGAGAGAGGCCTGTAATTTTCATCATAG
>JAQMYJ010000037.1:25961734-25986500 GCA_030014305.1 Clarias laeviceps
CCCCTTCTGTGAGAGTCCTTAGACTAATTCGCGTGGTTATCCTACCTACTCGCTTGCTTCCACGTTTGGGTTTACCATCCACGCTACACTGGGCTAACCGCTAAAGCTACGTCTTCTGATCACCTCAGGTTAGTTCTCTGACAGCATCATTCACTCGCGGCTGTCATTGCTGCCAAAGGTGCTTTGACCTAGTAGTAAGTGATGGGTCTGAATACTTATGTAAATTGGTATTTTATTTATTTTTATTTTTTTAATAAATTAGCAAAAATGAGGAGAAAAAGAGATTTTAATATATTTTAAGATGAGTGAGAAACAACAAAATGTGAAAAACTTGAGATCATCAAACTAATTTGAATATTACACAAAGATCACTTTTACTCTCATTGATCATCTATACCACTTTATCCTGTATGCAGGGTCGCAGGGGGCCTGGAGCCTATTCCAGGAGACTAAGGCCATGAGACAGCCATGAGTTCCGGTGTTTCTTTGGCTGACAGGAGCTTTGGCAGAGGAACAAAGTGGGCTGCTTTGGAGATCCACCACAGTCATGATGCAGGAGTGCCTGTTGGAGGTGGGTAATCCTGTGATGTAGTCCAGTGCAATGTCGGACCATGGTCGGTATGGGATTGGTAAGGACCTGAGGAGGCCTGCTGAGGTAATGTTGATGTGTTTATACTTCACGCAAACATCACATCCTGCCACAAAGCTGGAAATGTCCTCATTTAACGTGGGTCACCTTGGGACCGGGTTCGAGCACAGCTAGGGTTGCAAGAAAGCTTGGAGCTGTGCACCCATTCCAGGATCCAATAGAGAGTAGAGTGAGGGGGACAAAGAGTTGGGGTTACAGGTTCTTTGACCCTGGATCAGTGGTGGACGTGAACCGCTTCTTGAGTTCACTGAAGGCTTTCTCATTTTCCTTGTCCCAACAGAACCGAGTCTTGAGAGAGGTCATGGCTGTTAATGGGGCAGCGAAGGAGCTGTAGCCCAGGATAAAGTGATGATTTTGCAAAACCCAAGAACATCTGAAGTTTCCGCTGCAAGGTGGGCATGGATCAATTTGTGACTGCTTGGAGTTAGGCAGGCTCCATCTCGATGCCTGAAGCACCAATGACAAACTCAAGAAATGTGGTAGATGTGGTGTGAAATTTGCATTTCTCTGCTTTGATGAACAAGTTATTCTCCAAAAGTCTCTACAACACCTGCTGAACATGATGTTGATGCTCCTCCAGGTCTTGAGAAAAGATCAAAATGTCATCCAAATAGAGTTTAAGAGTCAAAAAAAAATTCTGAGGATATCAATAATGAGGACCTGAAAGACTGCCGGAGCATTAGTCAGGCCAAATGGGACCACCAGGTACTCATAGTGTCCTATTGTGGTGTTGAAGGCAGTCTCAGGTAGGCAGGGTCCAGTAGTTCAGTAGTTAAGGCATTGGACTATAGTTCAGAAGGTCCCAGGTTCAAACCCCACGGCCACCAAATTGCCACTGTTGGGCACTTGAGCAACCTGAGTTGATTAGTGCCTACACCAGGTGTTGTTCATGGACGAGGAGGGAAAAACCGGAAAAGGGCAACAAATCTGAATCGTGAAGCGAAAGCCAGAGAACAAAGCAAACTTGGCAAAGTTAAAATCATGAAACAAGACTGCAAAAGAATTGAATGAGAAAGCACACAATAATTCAGCATTAAAGCAGCGTGCAGCAAATGCTTAAATGCCGGAGTAATCAGCGAGAGATCCGAGACCAGACAAAAATAAAAAAATAAAAACATTATTGTGGCACTGTGCAAAAGTTTGGGCACTGCCAAAACTACCAAAAAACGCATTTTTAGGTTCAGCTTTTTTACAAATGGTGTGATGCTTGCTTCCAGAAATTGCTGGTATTTAGTGGAATCCATCCTCCCCTTCACCTGTGCAATGTTTCCTGTGCTACTGGCTGCAACACAACCCCAAAGCATGATAGATCCACTCCCATGCTTAATAGTTGGCAAGGTCTTCTTTTCATGAAATGCTGCTCCTTTTTTTTTCTCCAAACATGCCTTTACTGATTGTGACTATAGAGTTCTATTTTACCTTCAGTCCACAGCACTTGTTTCCAAGTTGTTTCCATCAGGCTTCTGTAGATGTTCTGTTGCATACTTCTGATGTTGGATTTTATTATGGGGACGCAGGTAAGGTTTTCTTCTGCTGACTCTTCCATGAAGGTCTTGTCTGTGCAAGAATCGCTGCACAGTTTAACGGTGCACCACCACTCCTGAGTCTGCTAAATCTTCCTGCAGGTTTTTTGCAGTCAAATAGGGTTTTGATTTGTCTTTCTGACAGCATACGAGCAGTTCTCTCCGAGAGTTTTCTTGGTCTTCCAGATCTCATCTTGACCTCCACAGTTCCCCTGAACTGCCATCTCTTAATTACATTTCTCACTTTTTGGAAACTGCAAGCTGACAACGCTTTGCTATCTTCTTGTAGCCTTCTCCTGCATTGTGGGCATCAATAGCATTCATGTCTTACACAGTTGGAACCCATGGTTGTTGAGTGTCCGCAGGTGTATGCACAAGGTTTAAAGAGTCAAAGTATTTGTAAAGCTTTGAAATTGGCGTTTACTAATGACAGCTGTTGCCATGCATCAAACAATCTAATGAGCTGATTAAGGTCTAAAACCTTGTAAAACGAATCTGAGACTCTGGAACTCTTAGGGTGCCCAAACTTTTGCACAGTGCCATAATAATGTGTTTATTTTTTATTTTTGTTCAATTTACAGCATAAGAAGTAACTATGCATGAATCTTGGCTGAAAATATTGTGCATTTTTTCCATTTCCAAGAGAGACTGTGTCAATAAAAAAAATCACCAAAATCGGTTATTTATCAAGGGGTGCCTAAACTTTTGCATAAGACTGTATATACTGAATATCTGACTTTTGCATTGTTTTTAGATTTGTATTCTCTATGTTGGTTTGAGCCTTTTGGATAACTACCTGCCAAGTGAAGTTTGACTCTGTCTGTGCCCCGTCTGCCATACTACACCACATATGGCAGATTACTGCCACTACTGCCTGCTAATCACCACATTGTTTTCTCAACTGTTCCTGACAAATATTGCTCTGTTTCAGTGTGCCTTCTCAATCGATTTGCATGCTTCTGCCTTGACATATATTTGCCACCAGCTCTTACATTTGATCTCTGAGAGCTCCCAGAGTTTTCTCACATCCCTTACAGAGGATCCTTTCATTCACACCTGTGTTCAGCCCTCTGTCTCACACCACTTATGGGCCAAGAAAACCCAGACTACTCATTCCCTCACTCTCTTGAACATTCTTGCTTTATTTTCACTTTGCATTTGTGGTCCTTTCCTGTGAAGCATTTCAACATTCTACATTGCCGTCTGTACCGTCTGTATTTGGCAGTTATAAGCTCCAAACCATTTTCCCCTCCTTTTATTGAACGACAGCTCTGACCTCAGACTCGCTTGCCAAAGTAAACACTACACTCACAGTTTCTGTACAAAATGAAGAAATGAATACATGATGCAGTGTCACAAACCTAAATGACATAATGACTGAGTCAAGTTAGGGACAACATATAGTACAGCTGCGCTTAGGCAACTTTTTAGAGACTGTCTCTTCACAAAACTGTTACGACTAGACAAGGTACACAGCTTCTGGACTTGGTCAACAGCAAACACTTGAACAGATTGTGTTTTCTATTTTAATTTATTTTATTTTAATTGAGGCTTTTCCCCTTCAGATTTGAAGTTCCCTGAAGAACATACCAGGCACAACTCTTGCAAGCACAAGGTCATTTTTGACATTTATACATTTTGCAGACACTCTTATCCAGAGCAACTTACATTTATTATTATACATCTGAGCAATTGAGGGTTAAGGGCCTTACTCATGGGCCCAACAGAAACAACTCGATAGTTGTGGGATTTAAAGCTGGGACCTTCTGAACTGTAGTCCAATACCTTAACCACAGAGCTACCCCCCGACCCTTTTGACCTATTTAGATGCATAAACTCTATCTTAGGCACTTACTCATTGGAATTTGGAACACCAATTTGCAGACAGCAAATGGGGTAAGGGGTATCTCAGTGGTTAAAGTATTGGACTACAGTTTAGAAGGTCCCAGGTTCAAGTACAAGTGTGTTATAATGGAATATACTGCCAAATACAGAATGTCTTACGCCAGGGTATCCAGACTGATATAATATTTCTATATTGTATCTACATTTAACTAACTATTCTATTAAACATTAAGACCAACCTGCAGAGCACAAAAACACTGTATCTATGTCTCAGAGGATTTATTTAATTTGTACAGAAGGCATAAAAATGGTAAATGATTGTACTAATAATAAATAATTCAATCCAGGACTTTTGACTGTGCAGAATAACAGAACACAGTTATGAAAGTAAAATTACTTTTATTTTTCTGTTCGACTGCTACACTAACAAACTTACCGAATTTCACTAGTGCTTGAACTGCCTGTTTCACGTCTGAAATATTACGTCATTGGAACTCCATTAATGTGTGCTGGCTTGGAGTGAGATCAGGGCTGTACAGGGGATGTGGCAATAACTGTATGAATGCACAGGTGTACACATGTTTAGGGTATACAATGCCAAACTGTCCTTTTTAAATGTATAAATCTACAATGTAGAAATGTTTTAAAGCATTTTGTAAATGATATGGAATATTTGTGACATAATGTTGTAGTCATTTTCTTTTAGTTTACTGCATGTGCCAGATTATATTTGTTTCATGTCAGTTTTCTGTTTAATAGATAAAGACAAAAACAAATCATTGTTTGGTGTGAACAACTACATCCTACATTTTCCTTGTAATAATTATTGAATTATGCATGAATACAAGAGCAAGTGAAAATTTTTAATTTATAATGGCTTGAAAAAAATAACACTAAAGTGATTCCTGAGTCATACTTCTCAAGGTACCATGGGAACACCCCATGATTTTTCCCTAGGGATTCCACCCCTATTGAGCTCTGTAATAAAACTGTCTGTTCTTTCTGGTTGGCAAAACACAGGCTTTATCTCACCAATTCGAATTAGTGTGGTAAAGAAGATGGTTAGAGGAAATGTAATAGAGAAAAAGTACATATTGTTTGGGAAATGTAGTTGAGTAAAAGTGATAGTTGCCAGAAATATAAATAATGAAGGAAAGTACAACTATGTGAAAATTCTACTTAGGTACTGCAACAAAATTTTTGTACTTTAATACATTACAACTTCACTATGAACAATTTGGCAGTGCCAATAACCCTAATCTGCATGTGTTTGGACTGTGGGAGGAAACTGGAGCACCCCAAGGAAACCCACCAAGCACAGGGAGAACATGCAAACCGACCCTGAGGCAGGAATTGAACGCGGCCCTGGAGGTGCAAGGTGACAGCGCTAACCATTAAGCCACTGTGCTGCCCCACGAATCTTTATGAGACAAAATACATGTTTTTAGAAGCCAAAAATTAAAAATAATAACCTAGCAAACTCATGTATACATGATGACTTGCTGGAGGAATGGGTACAAGAAACCTATGTAGCTGTGCTTTACTAACATTATCTGATAATAAAATCTGAATACTCCGTAAGTGCGCCCGGGATGACTATAACTGAGAACTTTCACTGGGCGTCTCTGTATTGATGGCATCTGATCAAAAGAGGCAGGGTTTGGACAGGCACGGAGTGAGAAATAGTCTGAGATTTTTAATTTGCCAATTTAGTTTTCCTGCCAATTCTGGACTAAGGTTAGATAACTTTAGCTAGTTAGCCAGCTAAGTCATGCACATTATCTTGGGAGAGTTGTAAAAGCTGCCACGAATAGAAAAGGAGACAAAAATGTATGTCTTTATAAATGTAACACTGGTCAGAAAATGCTTCCAAATTACATGTTATTGTAAATGTCAACTGCTTGTCAGCATGTACATCCAAGTACATTCAATGTGAACAGAGCACAAGAGAGGAGGACTGTATGTGATAGTACAGCAGAGCTGCATTCTTTTTTACTTTTTACTTTTTACTTTTATTATACTTTAGCACAAGTAGAAATGCACTTCTTAAAACTTTTAATATACGTTTTAAGCTAAAACTATTAATAATATATTTCTTTTTCACTAGAATTTAATCAATTATCATTATTTAAAAAGCAAATTTAAGAATAATATAAACAGAATGCTGATGGTTGATACTGTCAATTAAGTACAGTATACTTTTTATTTATTTATTTATTAATCCTCCATATGATTTATTGAGTAGTTATACTGCATGTTCGCACATGAACTACATTCACCACAAGAGGGATCCATATGCAGGTTCTTTTGTGGTTTTTCTCTACTCCTAACTCCTTTTGCATTTTTAAAACAAATTACGTTGTATAGTTTCAAAACACTCTACAGTTATCACCTTTCCCCAAAAAAGTTTATTCAAGTGTTCTAATATACTATTAAACTAAAATGAGTAAGTATGCTTTCAGTTTTACTTTTTATGTACTTTTCATATATAAGATATGCCTACCTAAAAAAAATATAGTTGGCTTAAACTGACATGTATACAGAAAGGTTTGAGTATATTTTGGCCTATACATATGTAAAGTATAATTAAATGTATTTGCTTTATAAATAATGATTAAGTATACCTGTTTTTAGTTTGGGGTGGAATCGTTTAAAGTCAATAACACATGGGTAAGAATTGACCCTGATCTTTTATATATACAGTGTTATTAACCCACACAGGAAGGGATAAACCTTTGGCTGACTTTACTCAAAATTGTTCCAAGGTGTGAACGTACAGTATTGTAACATATACAAGTACATACAAGTACAAGTACAAGAAATTTCAACATTGTGGAAAAGTGTTTTTTTTTATAATTTAGTTCAAAAAGTGAACCTCTCATATATTTTAGATTCATTAAACATAAAGTTAAATATTCCAAGCCTTTTTTTGTTTTAATATTGATGACTGCAGCTTGCAGCTAATAAAACATTTTATTTTTGGTTTAGATTACAATGCATGCAGTGTAAATACAATGTATCTCTTGGTCTAGTTTAATACATGCATGGGGAAACCTGCTGACTTGGTGTGGAGTGAGGCTGGGGCCAGTGAATCAAGATCCCGCCACACACAGAACTAGACCATTGCTCGGTGGTCCTCTTTTCAGGTCTTCGTTGCATTTAAAGGTCCCAAAATGGAGTGGAAAGGCAGAACACAAGTTTCAAAATCAAATTCAAATTTCATTTGTCACATACACATTCATACACAGTAGGATATGCAGTGAAATGCTTAGACGACTGCTCGTGACCTTAAAATAAAAGACTATTAATAGGAAATAAATATGAAAAAGAAAAATAGAAAGTAAATTTAACTAAGAAGGAATAAAATATCTGTAAAATAAAAAATATACAATATAAGAAAAATGTAAGAGAAATGTATGAAAAATATAAGAAAAATAAGAAAAACAGTACAATATCGAAAATATAGAATTTATGGATTTTTTTTTTAATGTGGGAATGAAGCTGAATATAAATAGAAATGTCCAAGGGTGTGCAAATATGCCTGAAAGTGTCATATTTAAAGTGACTTATGTTAGAGTAAGTAACTAATGTCCACGAATGTGCAGGTATGCAGTGGCCACTAGTGTCAATGAATGTCCGTAATGTCCAGAGTGAGTGCAAGAAACATATGTATGGATGTGCAAATAGATCAGTACTGTGTGGTGTATTGATTAAGAGACCGTATCGCCTGCGGGAAGAAGCTCCTCCTCAGTCTCTCTGTGTTGGTCTTCAGGGAGCGGAATCGCTTTTCTGACCACAACAGAGAGAACAGTCCATTGCTGGGGTGGCTGAGGTTCCTTCATGATTTTCCTGGCCTTGGTCCAGCACCACTTGCTGTAGATTGAGTGCAGGTCAGGGAGCTCGGTGCAGATAATGCGATCAGCTGATCGCACCACCCTCTGTAGAGCTATTCTGTCCTGCATGGTGCTTTTCTGAACCAGATTGTGAGGTTTCCCGTCTCTTTCCCTCTTGTTTCCCGTTTCTTGAAATCCAGCTTGACGTACACATAGTTGGTGATGATTTGGGGTACCATGTCATTTTCTGGTGATGGTCTCAGATTTCATTGAATATTTCACTTTATGTGTAAGGAATCTAGAATATGAGTGTCACATAAAATTACAAAAAAAAACTTTTCCATGATATTCAAATACTTTTGAAATGCAGTAGTATACACACAAACATACACACTAGCAGTCTAGCTTTTTATTAATGCTATTTGGGATTCAACCCTAGAACCCAGAAGTTAACAGAGCTGATATTCTAAAGCCGAATAAGTGAAAATATAAAGAGAAACTTACAAGCTTTAAAGGACTATCTGCTCCCTCTATGGTTTATTCTTCTCACCTACTGTAGTACCAGTAAGAATTTAGAACTACTTTCACCCCTGTTAATTACACTGCTAGTTGTCGTCAGTTGCTAACTATCATCAGTCTTTTAGGATATGTCCTGGTGGAGCAAAATACAAATGATTAAATTAAAAAAATCTAATCATAATCTGTTGGTAATAAATGGTGTTTGTTGTATAAATGCAATATCACGCTTGAGGTCATGTTGTATTGCTAGATATAGCATGGCTGTGATGCCTTTAGCACCTCTTGTCTACAACTGCATTAAAAGCTGTGCTATCTCCAGCAGTATAGCACTTCCTCTCGTGTGGTATTGCTTAATTACATACTTAAAATAAAATAATACTATGTATTAAAATATTGCAGAGAAATAATGTCATTCCTATATGTTTTGTTACATTTATTATTTTACATTGATTACTGCCGAGAAGGTGTTTATACACCACTGAAAGAGTGAAAGTGAAATAATGTAATAACACATTGCCTGTTTAATATATCTTATGTTTCTTCAAGTGGACTCACTATACTTACACACTCAAACTTGGTGTGTGCAGCCAGTGAGTTAGGCTTATTTAGGTTTGTTTCATCACACATATTTATATTTGTTGTCATGAATTCGAACAGTTCGATAGTGGATTATTGATATTGAAATCAATAAGAATAAGTCCATCAGTAACGGAAGAACCATGTGCCATGTATTTCCTTGAGGCTGGCATGTTAGTTATTATATTATATTATATTATATTATATTGATTAATATAGTATTAAATTATTTAATATTATATTATACTTTTGAGCAGTTGAGAGTTAAGGGCCTTGCTCAGTGGCCCTTCAGTGGCAACTTGATTTAAGGGTTCTCTGGCTTATTAGTTTAACGGAGCAGAAAATGTATAGAAGTACACTCTGTTTGAGGGCAGCCAGGAACTAATTTTGGAGAGACTACATGACACAAATTCTAATTACAACCTTCCCATCAAGATTGTGTTGATTCTTTGTGTTAGTCGTATATTGTTTTGAACTGCAATTTTAATTTGGGTTATTATATTTAGATATCAGTACAATATTTGTTTAAATATTGTATTCATAAAGAAAATAATGTTATTATATTATTAAATAATGTGTTCTGAATGTTTCTTGTGATTTCTTTTCATATTTGTACATCAGTCGATTGATAATATTTATTTGTTAAGTCTACTTAAATAAAATACAGTTAAACGTATATACAACTACAGGAAGTTATACCTAGACACCTAGTAGTATACTTTGAAGAAGAAAAGTAGTAAACTACAGGTATAATGTTAAGTTTATGTAAAGAAAACTTATTTACTAAAATATACTTGCAGTGTAAAACTGCTAAACTAGAAGAAGTACATAACTAGTACTGTACCTCTTTCACTTAAAATATATTTAACAGTATAGTTGCCAGACAAAATAAAACTTTAATGTAAACTAGTTGTGTAGTCAAAGTTTACTACCTTTACACCTAAAGTATACTTTAAAGTACACTTTTATAAACTTAAAGTGAGCTTGAAGCACTTAAGAAGCACAGTACACATTAAACTGATATCCAGAAGTTCACTTATAGTATATTTCACAAAATAAAAATGTAAACTATGTGTATACTTGAAGTTGTAATGGGCCCATTTAGTCTTAAGAAGTATTAAAATAGTCCATTTACAAGTATACTACTAGGACATTGGTCCACTAGTCCAATTACAGGGACTAACCATCTTTTAAAAGTACTGTATATAGTATGTTACATACGTATAATAGCCATTTTAAACATTTTTAATCCATAGAAATTTAAATGTTGCATTTCTAAACCAGTTTGCTGACGACATCTGTTCTTTGTGTTTTAGCTCATTTCTACTGGCTAACAATCCCTTTATGAAAAATTGGTAACACCACAGTGCCAGGCAAAGTTTGGACACACCTTCTATTGTTCCCAGATTTTAATTTCTTTCTACATTGTAAAAGAATGCTTAAGGCATCGAATATATGTAATAATCAGTTAATGTTTCCACTGCTTATGCTCTGTTAGGAATTCATAAATGTTTTTGTTTTTCCCTTTTTCCTTGCCCCACAAAAAAAATAATAATAATTTGACAAACTGACTAGTGCATATTCTTGCAATCTTCAGACTGTGTTCCCACCATAGCAAAAATAACACAAAGTCTCTAGAACTATGTATGTTCTCTTTTATGACATCTGGTGTTTTAAACCTCGATCCACTTACAGTATTTGATTTATTGAAATGCTTGCCAAAAATACACAACAGTGTTTATAAGAGTTAGGGTAATTAATTTACTTAATCATGTCATTTACGAAAATGTAATATGTATATACCATATAAATAACCTGAAGCATATTGATTTTTTTTCTCTCTCTCTCTCTCTCTGTCCTCATTCAATCTTACTTACTTTGCGTTAGCTCTTTTTTTTCTTTCAGGACAATACTTTACTTTAATACTCTATACATTAGAAGCCACCTCTTTATTTGTCTCTTCCATATTTAAACCTAAAATGTATGTGTTTTGTCTCTGGCACTATACATTGATACCACTGGTGTATTTTTTGTATGGTTTGTACTGTGTCATGACAGCAGGGGAAAAGGTGTGGGTTAAGAAACATAGACACAAAAGAAACTTTCTTGCCCTCATATGCTAGCAGAGAGAGGGTAAACCGCAGGCCGGCGGACATTTCCTCCTTTTCCCTACCAGCACCCCTTCTGAAAACATCCTGAGAGAAGTGTACATGTAGCATGGTCAGACATAAAATGTGCTGTGTTAACTTTTCTGAATGCTAGTGCTGAGGTTTTCACCCCTGGCTGAGTATGTTTATGTATACACCATGAGTTTTACCTTGGCGATCTAAAATGGGTGTGCTTAACTTCGAAACAGCTTGGAAACCAGGCTGTTTCTCAAAAAATTGTTGTTCCTTTCAAAGTGTAGGTTGGCTGTTGGATGTCATGAATGAAGACCATGTGGGTGTTTGCAGAATACCATTACTAACAGTCCATAACCTTCATATAACACCGGAGATGGAATAGGAATGAGAAAACAAGAAGTTGCTTATCTAGCAGAAACCCTTTTAGTATAATGGAAGCAGTGTTTTTATTATTTATTTTCATGATATTGTTTGTTTTATTGAAATCCTCATGATGATAATGAGATTGTAACCATAAAATATTTTTTACTGTAACAAGCTAAATATTTAATTAATCTAAAAATGATTACAAGAAAGCACAGTCCTTTTTATACATTTTGTTAAAGGTTAAAGCAACCTCATAATGCTACCTGATAGAAGGGAACTGACATAGAGCGTTATGTTTAGTATTAGTTATGCAGTATTGAATGCATAGTGCATGCAGCTTGGGAACATTTTTCATCAGTAAAATGCAGTACACATTTTCTGTTTCAAAATATGTACTAGAGAGGAGAGTGCCTGCCAAATCTCAAAACCTTAATGCAAACCTTAAAGCTGTGGGTATCTAATTATTTCTACAACAGAGTTTGATAATTATTTCCCTAATACAGCCATTAGATTAATGGTGTCATAAACTAATGTGCCTGGATTGCTGCAAATAATTTTCTATGTGAAATAGAGTGGATATGATGACAGAAATCATAAAATACGGTGTCAAGTTAAATAGTGTTAAAACATTTATAGGGTTTATGAGTGCCCCTGTTATGGAACACTATATTATACTAATATTTAACAAAAAAAAGTGCTGTCTTGAGTGTGAGTAGGATATATTGACTGGAGTTAAGCCTGCAATGTTGAAGTAATGGGGCTGAGTTAATCTTGGTTGTATGTATTTTAATCATAAAAAATGCAACTGAAAGGAAATGAGGAAGGGCAGAGTGAGTATGTGTGTGTGTACTGAAATAACATGACATTTGTTAAATCAGAGGCTTAAAATCAGGCAGAAGGAAGGGCAGAGTGAGCTCCTACCCATTGATGCATTGACCAGCCCTATGAGTGTGTGCTGTGGTATCTGGAACGAAGACATTAGCAGCAGATCCTTTAAATTCTGTAAACTGTAAAGTGTGGCCTACATTGATCAGACTTGTTTGTTCAGCACATCCTACAGATGCATGATCAAATTGAGATCTTTGGAGGTCAACACCCTGAACTCTTTCTCATGTTTCTCAAACCATTCCTAACGAATTGCAGTGTTGTAGGGCACATTATTCTGTAGAAATAAATCGCTGCCCTTCTGGAATACAGTTGCCACAAAGGCATGCAATTGGTCTGCTGCAATATGTAGGTAGCAAGCTTGCTTTCTTTTCATAGTGCATCCTTGTGGAATCTCTTTCCCAGGGAAGGGACACACATGCACCCACCAGACCAGTCCACCTGTTTCTATTGCTCCATGGTCCAGTTCTGCTATTTACATGCCCATTGTAGGAGCTTTCGGTAGTGGACAGGAGTTATCATAGGCAGCTACACAACTTGATATACACCAAGCTGTGATCTACTGACAACTTTCTGTCTTAGTAACCATTAACCTTTTCAGCAGGTTGTGCTTCAGGTTGTGTGTGTGTGTGTGTGTGTGTGTCTCGGCAAGGTTCCGACCATGAGCTAGAAGTGGATGAATAGGAGAGAAAAGAGAAAATTTGCCAGAATGGACGGGAGAGAAATGAAAGACAAAACATGAGGAAAAGAAATAATGGGCAGTGGGTGGGAGTAATAAAACGAGAGAGGAAAGAGGGAAGGAAAGGTTTGGATAGTGACAAAAGGGTGGAGAGAGAGACAGAGAGGGAGAGAGAGAGTCGCAACATTCTGTCCAGTTGAAGAAAGTTGTATGAAGTGTGCGCTCGCGGGGAAAGTGCCCAGGACAGATGCCCACCTGCGTGATGGAGTGCAACACCACGTGCAAGCAATTCGCCCCACTATGGTCCTGCAGGGCGATTATCACAACTTTCTAATAGTAACCTGCCTCAAATCCAGCCATGTGAGCATGCACCTTTGCGTCCAAGGGGTCTTTCATGGTCGCGGAACGCTCGCCCTCGCGCCTTTCTCCTTCGTCGGAACCCAGACGAAACTCCGAGGATGAATGCCCTCACTCTGTTCTTCGGTTGCTGCGCGCTTTTGTACTTGCACTTGGTAACGCAAGCCCTGGGCATTGACCCAAAATCGAGGCGAACGTCCTCAGCAACGAATGGCGCCACCGAGATCTCGCGCATCCGCGCGTCCAAAGCGATGCACCCGCACCGGCCAGCGCACGCGCCCTCAGGGCTCACAGGGCTCACCGCGCGCACCAGCGGAGCAAAAGCCGCGCTCGCGGCGCATCAACGTGCCTCGGCAAAAAGAAGCGTGAAGATGAAGGGCAAAGTGGATGAGAGAGAGACACGGAGACAACCGGTTGTCATACCACATGATTACATGCTGTCTCTTTACTGGTCTCTGTCCACTGGGCAGAGAAACCGGAGCGCAATGCACGAGGTGGGCATTGCTAACACCATCACGAGCTTCGTGGACAAAGGACAAGGTACTGGTTATAACTAGTATATTATTATTATTATTGTTATTATTGTTGTTGTTGTTGTTGGTAGTGGTAGTAGTAGTAGTTACGCAGTCCAGTAGTTGTATGGCGCGTTCAACTGAACATAAAGTAGTTAATTAAATGGTATAAAACAAAACAGCACAATACATATAGATTTATATTTAGGTCACTCATGAGCAAGCAGAGGTGGCGGAGGCATATAAAAATGAAATCACAAAGAAAGATCACATTAGGCAGCATACAGCTTAAAAGAGAGATAACATCTCTATCCATGTCCTTATGCTGCTGATTTAAAAGTGGTAAGCTACAATCTGAGTGTACACAGAGACGTGCACAGATCCTAGGTGTAAAACCAGAGGAGTTCTGTAATACGGATACTGTTCATATGCACAGGAGCTGCGCTATGTTAAAATGGTTATATGGCTGATTTCTGGCCCTGGTGTTGACCACAATTGTCTGACCGAATTTCAGTGAAACACCAGATCTTAACTTAGAAAGGAAGCCCACATATGGCATAACAATAATGGTATTCATGATATGGATGATCAGGGTATAATGCCTGTAATTTTTTAAAAATATTTTTTATTATAATTATAAATGTGTTTGGTTTGCTTTCTTTGGAATTCCAGCAGATGTATTTTCACTGCAGCAATATTCATCTGTGACGAGGCAGAATCATACATTTTGGTGTTACTGTTATAGTTTGAGGTTTGGCATTAATCTGAACTCATACAGAAAATTATAAATTAATATACAAAGTCTTGTTCTCATAATTAGTTCAAAAACAACTGATTAACAATGTTTAAACTTATATGTTTGAACTTCTATGCTAGAGTGTAAGTGGCTTTCTAAACTTTATTTTATTTTATGAAAATTATGATTGCTATCATCCTTTCAGGTGTCAGCAGGCATTTGACAGGTTTATACATGGCAAGTCATTAAAATCTGACCAAGTGAAAGCTATATGCATTGACTTTTTAGCATTTTATGCAGGCTCAACAGGGGGCAGTATTTATGATTTCATATAATAAAAACAAACTTACCTTTAATTGGTGGCCTATAGTATGTGAGTACTATAATAGTTTCTAAACAATTTGACCAACAAATGTCAAATCAAAGTGTCAAACATTTTTTGCTTTCAATGATTTAAATATTAATGAAATTCAAGATGTGTACAGTACACATTTCTTCTAGAACTCATTTATTCATTCATTTAATTTTCTAGATTATCTTTTGCTCATATTCAACCTTAGCTTGCTAGGTTGCTCAGACTTGAGAAGATTGTTCAAGCATGAATGCAAACATTTGATGAAGGCCAATGCATGAAACAATTAACATGAGCCTATAGATTGGTAACTTTAGCACATTTAGCACTTGGCATATGTACAGTTTTCACACACACACACACACACACACACAGACACACTAAGACTATAGTTCCATTTGCAAATTTGCACTGAAATTTGCACAGCTGTGTGGTTAAAGCAAATAGGACAAATCATGGCTTGTTTATACGAGTGGCATTACAGAGGAAGCAGAAATGGATGGTATTTTCATTTCTTAATATTATTTTTAAAGTAAATACACAGAGAACTTTAGTTTTGGTTTTTATACATTTAATGTTTCAACTTCATCTTGACATTGCCCTTGTTTAATTTCTTACTTCTGTATTTTTTGTAGATGAGAATGTGCCCCTGTTAAGGCGCCAGAGGTATTACTTTAACATTAGCTCCCTGGACAAGGAAGGACTGCTGGGAGCTGAATTACGCATTCTTCGAAAGCCCTTCATTGATCCTCTTAGAATCTCTGCCACAGAGGGCAGAACCTCTCTTCGGCTTTACACATGTGCCACAAATAACCAGGGGGCTATGTTGCTCCAGTCACAGCCCATAGAGGATCGCAGCATCACAAAATGGGAGGTTTTTGACATTTGGAAACTATTTAAGAGTTTCAAAAAAACTGTTCATCTTTGTTTTGAGTTGGAGGCAATGGATCGGGGCCGTCCCTTGGACCTCAGATCATTGGGTTTGGATCGCTCAGGCCGGCAAAACAAGGAAAAGGCCTTCTTTGTGGTCTTTAGCCACACGAAAAAGCATGGTCTCTTTTATAATGAAATCAAGGCACGCTCAGGCCATGACAACAAAACTGTCTATGAGTACCTGTTTACACAGCGCAGGATGCGGCGAGCACCACTATCACGTGTCAAGAAGCCAAGCAGAAGTCCAAAGACACGGTGCACTCGCAAGCAGCTGCATGTTAACTTTAAGGAGATGGGCTGGGATGACTGGATCATTGCACCCTTGGAGTATGAGGCTTTCCACTGTGATGGAATCTGCGATTTTCCCATCCGCTCACATCTGGAGCCCACCAATCATGCCATCATCCAGACACTCATGAACTCCATGGATTCTAACTTGACACCACCCACTTGCTGTGTACCAACCAGGCTTAGTCCTATCAGTATCCTCTACATTGACTCAGCTAATAATGTTGTGTACAAGCAATATGAGGACATGGTGGTAGAAAGCTGTGGCTGTAGATAGAAAAAAATTACAAGAAGACAATGATATTGCATTCTGGGGCTTTCTCTGTGGCATCAGTATCTTCTCTCACTGCAGATCTTCAAACTATTGTTAGACTTGTTGGGTTCAAGCATATAATTTCGGTCACATTCTCCTATTTGTTATTCTTGTTATTATTTCTATTATTGATTGCAGTACACAGACAGTACACAACTTTTCTAAGATCAGTTAAACTTACTTAAGGATAAGTCAATACAGGTGATTTCAATGCTTGAAAAATCTCCATTTCACGACATAATTTCTTGTATCTGTTTCATGACCCAAGTAAATATTCAAATATTTAATTGCTCACACACTAACCTAAACTTGTAGATCACCTTCAATAAATAAATAAATGAATATAAATCCCCAGACTCAATTTAATATCATATATTATCTGCTTACTACCTCTAGAAAAGCCTGAGATTAAGGCATGTAATTCAAAGTTCTTAATTTATCCTGAGAAAGTTCTCTGTATTTATATTTAAGCCGGTTGCTTAATTTTCATTTCTGGGCAATCCATTTAGATTATTAAATTGGTTTGAAGGCCACGTCAACAATTACTTAGTAATGTTCCTCCAACCCTTCCTGAACATTTTTGTGTGGCAGGGCACAATACTCTGCAAAGAGGCCACGGCACAGTACTCAGAGCCTATAGGTGCACTATGCAAGTTTTTTAGGGCCTATGCAAGGCTCCACCCCTTTGTGTTAAAACTCGTGTCAATGTTGAGAGTTTTGGGGAGAAAATAAAGTATAACTATCTCTAACAGTAATCAGGTCAGCACAGGTTTTCTGCTCTCTAGGTTTGATGTCAGTACATATTAGTAAAATTCATTTCTTATGCTAGTTTGCAGGGCATTTACCAAGATAAGCACTTGGTAAACTAGGTTAGCAAGGAGAAATCTCCTTAGTTTGTCTTTTTTGCTAACCTAGTTTACCAAGTGCTTATCTTGGTCTGTCTATGTTTTGCTTGTTTCCCAGCCATTGTCAGGGATGTGACTATATCAAAGAAAAGTGAGTGAAATATTACTACTTATCGCATATTATAATCGCAAACTGGTAATGGTATTTATAAACTGTACCTCAGGAAAGATGACCTAATTGCACTCATTTATGCATTTATTAGGGCATGTTATTTTGAAACTTGTGATTTCCAGCAGCAACGTCAGTGGAAACAAGTTCAGACAATATATGGGGGTGATGGCACTAAACATAGGGACACTTATTTTCAAAACAGTACATCTAGTATTTTAATCATGGTTTGTGTTCAACTCTGGACAACTACAAGATGGAAAACCATAGATTTAAACTGACTACCGATTGAATATTGAATTTAAAATGTTAATTAACCGAGCACCCATGGCAACATGGAACTATTAACCATTATATATTCAGTTTGAAAAGGTGTAAAAAGGAATCTGGGGGAATCTGTTTGAATGGGACTTCAAACTGAGCCCCAGGGAGGTCAGGACCGGCCCTGAGAATACCATACACTGAAATATACCAAATACCAAAACCCAAGGTTTCTTAGCAGAGCATATCCTAGGGCATTACAATGCCTCTTCCAGTTTTCCGTTTTCCCATAGTACATCTGTTCCCCAGGTAAGCAACACACCTTCACTGGACCCGCCACATCATTCTTGTAACTACCAGCATGGGTACTCTGACCAATGTGTGGCTCTGCAGCCCTATACAAAGCAAGTTGCAAGCTGTGTGCATGAAGTTTGCATGCTAGTTTTTCTCTGGGTACTCCGGTTTCTTCCCACAGTTCAAGCACTTGCAGATTAGGCCAATTGGCATTCCCAAACTGCTCGTAGTCTGTGAATGAGTGTGTGAGTATATTCATTTGCCCTGCGATGGATTGGCATCCTGTCCATGGTGTACCTTGCCTCGTGCCCTAAATCTCTTGGCATAGGCTCCAGGCGCCTCGCGATAAAGCAGCTTCAGAATAGGCGTGCATTTAAAATATGAGGACCAAAAAAACATTCAGTTTTTTTATCATTTATATCATTCAAAAGATTTTCTGCTCAGGAATAAGACAGAAAGTTAAGAGCATATGACTGGACATGCTGAATAAACAAAACTACCCTGCAGGGCTATTGCACAAGAGTTTTTACTTTAGTGGCAATTCATTGTGTTAGACATTGTCTAGCATGTTTGTTTCATCACTCTAAATGTACTTGTTTGCTTGTTTAGTATTGTAAGCTCATACCGGCCCTCCATAAAAATCTATTGCCCCCATTTAAGCGGTTTTCTCACTGGGGTCCGGGAACCGATAATTAATCAGTCCTGGTGCTGAGCCTGTTACCGTGCTGCTGTAAGTCAAAATGGAATCTTTTAAGTGGTATTTCATTTTAATTATGTTTGTTTGTGAAATATTACCTCTTTAAGGACACTAAAACTGTCAACTGTTTATTTGCCGTTAGTGTCATATGAACTTACTATATCCCATATTCACTCTCATACTGCAGATAGATGTTGCAAATCTGAAATGTACACCAGTGTTAATTTCTTTTCCCTGAAGACAGAGGAAAAAAGGTAAAAAAAAAAAAAAAATATATATATATATATATATATATATGTTTACCATTTCCTATGTCCAATAATAAAATCTTGATAAAAATATTATCAGATACTGTTGTCAGTTGTACGCTATGTAACAGTTTCTTGATTTGGGAAAACTGTTGTTTTGAAACAAGTAAGGTTGCCTATTTAATCACATTCGATAGATGAAATAAAGCTTGCCAGAAGGTTTCATGGGGCTTTTGTTTTGAGGAGTTAAATGCTCTCTTTTTATATTATGTTCCAAAATTATGTGTAGGTATCATTTGTGAATAAAAGCTGGTCTTTTTTTGTTAGTGTGATAGATAAATAAATAAACAAATGAACAAACAAACAAATATACAAATAAATATATTCTGTTCCACTTCTGGTTTAAAAATTAATACAAAATAACATACAAATACAAGTGTTTTGAGCATTAAGCAAATATAGATACAAAGACAGATAATGGCATTATGCTAATGGGCATTTGGAGAATGCTAAAGCGCAAAGGGGGGGGGGGGGATTTATAGTCTGCCATCCCTTGTTCCAGTTGACTGGTAGCATGAGTCACTACAAAAACAGAAGCAAAAAATTGTTTTTATTAAAACTCAACCAACACTGTACTACACATTCATGCACACCTGTTTCTATTCAGTCACACTTATTATAAACAGGATCTGGACTCATGTTAATGCGAAGTATTTGCTCATTTTGCTCACACCTGACATTACCAAGCATTTTTTTTCCATGTTTGATATTCTGGCGAAATTGATCTTGTTCTGTTTTTTTTTTTAATCTTTTTTTTAGGATTCTGGATTTGCCTGTGACACTTCCAGCCTTCTGCATGTGTCTGTCTAGACTTTGCTTTATGTCTGTGATTTGTCTGCCTGTGCTGTTAAAAATGTGATTAAAAAGGTTCTAATCTGCAACTGCATCTGTGAAAGACTCTTTGACACCATCATCACTGTTTTATTGCGATCACCTCCTCCACATTAAAAACAGGACTTCACCTATGTCTGTCAAACTTATTCTGAGCCATGACAAATACTCAAAGGAAGCCATGCTCTGTCCAGGATTCCTGTTATAATGCTCCCTTTACTACACTTATCAGGAAGGGCTCTCAAAGTAACAAAAACTATTCATGAACCTTGTCACAGGAAAAGCTCTTCATTGGCAACAGCAATCTGGATACAGAGTGGAGAATCGATTTCATCATATAAATGATTCACTGAACCTTTCCAGCAGGTGTTTGATCACTCTCCAGAGGAAATGGAGACAGGAAAACTGCTTAAAGTAACCCACGGGAAGGGTAATACAGCCAAACATCCACTGAAATTTCACATGCTGGTGGCCAGCAGAGGATGGAAAGAACCAGCACTAAAGGCAGCAAAGGTGTTCCCCAAAACGCCATCCTTGGCCCCCTTCTGTTCGTCATCTATCTTCTTTTTCTCTGTCACATTTTTAGAAAGTTTCTATATACAGTACATTCCCATTGTTATGCAGATAACACACAACTGTACATGTCCATAAAGCCTGACTCTGCTCTTCCACTCTCCTGTCTCACCAATTGCTTAAATGAATTAAACACTTGGTTTTCCTGCAACTTTTTCAAACTCAACTCAACAAGACATAGGTTCTCCTCATAGGGTTCAAAATCTACTCTATCCAAGTGCAACAGTTTCTCACTTTTTACTTTTTTAACCATTGATGGTCTCCAGTTAGGAGTGATCAACCTAACATACTGATTAAAAAGGCTGTGAACTCTTACGCATTTGTTTCATGCAAATAGTATTTTTTTTATAACAAGCTTCTAAAGTTTTGCAGCATCCTTTAACCTCAGAGTATTCTGTATGTACTATGCTTTTTTTTTAAATTGCTTAGACTACTTGCATTAAACAAGGTAGCAATGGTATAGCAACTAGCTAGCTAAGCTATTCAAGAAATTAAAGATGCTAACAATGCTGCATGCTTCAGGATGTCCCTACTATTTTTATTGTTTTTTCTAAGAAAAAAACTTTGAAGATTAATGTGGTCAGACTGGTTAAGGAATCCCTCGTTCCTGCCAGGAATGGTGTGCTTTTATTGTTCTAAGAAATCCAACCAGTTTCCAGTTTTTACGATTTAGGACTGGGCGACCATATCGCCCTGAATTTTGCACGCACCTACATATCTTATGGATATCAAAAACGTTTGGGTCTCCTGAGCACAAATAAAGAGAAAGAATGGTAAATGTTTTGGTCCGAAAACAAGACACTGCATTTTGAAGGACTGAAAACTATACTGGTAAAAATATTGTGGACCAAAAATTATTTATGCCTTCAAAAAATGGCCCTATAATCAGTGCAAATCCGTCCAAGAGGATATGGCTTCTGACATGGTTGTTTAAGAAATGAGAATCTATCCATTACATCAGTTGTGGTGATGAAAAACTTGTTGCCAGCTAAACCTTTTTGCTGCTCAGTTAAATCCATGGGTACACTGCTCAGATCCACATGAGCCGCACATCTGTGGTCAGCCCAAAACATCACAGTTAACACCAACTTCTTATATTTAAACAAAGGATTCAACCATTCTTGCTCTTAATTCTTATTTGGTGCTTTATGAATGTGTGCTGTGCAATGTAGAGTCAGACATACAATTCATGCCAGAAAGCTCAGTATATGCAAAGGATTTGCCTAAAAGCAGAGCATTTACCAAACTCACAGCTGACGATTTTCCATTCATATACATACAGGAGGGGCCTTGGGTCCTGAAGAACAGTTCAGGAAACTTTTAGGGGGATCTTGAGGAGTGCTAATAATGTTGGTCAAGAATCTGAAATAAGGATCAGAAAATGCAAGACATTTTAGTGGGTACTGCAATTCCACTTTTACTGGTTGGCCTGAGGTGCCCACAGAGTATATTTTTTTTGTCACTCATTTTAAAGTAGCTGGAAGATATACTTACTGAATACTGAATGGTTGGCATAGTTTTATAGGCTTTAATGGAGTATTTGACATACTTGCATGCAATTAATTTGTCTTGTGATTTTGAAGCAATAGCATTAGATGATAGTTATAGCATAATAATTAGCACTTTGGATTTACACCTCCAGAGTCAAGGGTTCAATTCCTGCCTTGGTCTGTGGAATGTTATTATATTCAGCTTTCATTCATATTATTTTCAGCATGTTTGTTTCATCTTGTTTGCAGTTGAAGGTTTCAATCCGTTCATGAAGCTGTTACGTAGATGAGCTTCATATGCCTGGCTTCTATATTTCACAGTGAGCATCATGCGCAGTTGTGAGTCTATGTAGATACACAGAAACACCTTCGTCATCTTGTTGTTTGCAAGCAGTGATTCTTGTCATGTCCATTCTCAGGGGAAAAACTTCCCCTTTGTTGTTTCAGAAGCCTCTTTCATCTACAGTAACTTCGAGAAAGTATTCAATTTTGGATTACCATTGATAATAACCCATTGTTGCTAATAGTAAGCTCTTCATTGTGTTACACATATTATCACAGACTTTCAGACTGTCTTAAAGATGAACTCAGTGCCTGGGAACTGCCCACAGAATTGGACAGCTTGATTAAAGTGGCGATCCTCATTGACAAAACGTCATCGCCAGGAGAGATCCAACAGAAGCATTCAAGGCAACAAGTACATGTATTGTGGCATTTTGTCTGCATTTGTCCAGCAAAAGGGGAAGCTCATCAGCAACCCGGAGGGCTTGATGAGCTGGTATTTAATCAGTTCCTTCTTGTTCCGTCCTTTGATTCAGGACCATCTTGAAGATAATGATTAAGTATGCACTCTATCAACATTTATCACTCTGGTAGTGGCTCTAAATTTATGGGTGAAGATCTGGTTCCTCAACTGGGGATTCAGACCAAAGCTCCTCCTGACACCTTGCATGTAAAATCCCTTGCTGACCACTTTCTCCCCCACATTATGTATAAAACCAGGCCTGCCCACCTGATTCTAGATAGCAGTCATCAGAGTAAATGCTTCTTTGTCATACATTCCCCAAGAACTCCACTGACATTTTGCTCCACCTGGCTCACTAAACACACCCTGCACCTAGACTGGTCCAGCAGAAAGTGTTCACTCTCTATCCAACTGCCTCAGACCAGCTCCCACCTTGTCCCCTGAGGTTACAGTTAATGGAAAAACTTCCCAACCTGTCATCCATTCCTGATGAGTATCTGGATCTCAAAGAGATCTTCAATAAAGCCTGTGCCACATGCCTTCCATTCATTGATCTTATCCATATCCATATCCATATCCTTTCACTGTTCAACTTCTGGCCTGTTACAACCCCTGCCAGTACCTAGGGGCCCTGGTCAAACATCTCCATGGACTTTGTCACAGGGCTGCCCAGTCACTGTGGTAGACTGATGCTCCAAGCTTGCTCATTTCACTGCTCTTCCAAAACTGCCCACAGGCAAGGAAACAATGGAAGTAGTGGTTTCGATCATGGCACCCAGTCCATGTTTTGGGCTGAATTCTGTATGCCCCTTTACATAACCATTAACAATTCTTCTGGTTTCCATCCACAATCTAATGGCAGACTGAAAGGATGATTTAAGATTTGGAGATAGGGCCCCACTGCCTCAGTATGCAAGAGTCGTCCTTGTGGTCAAAGAACCTGGTATGAATAGAAAATGCCTATAAAAATGCCCACTATTCTCAACCCAGGAAAGAGAGGTCACGGTCCCGTCTTCCCGTGGTCCACTGCCATCACACCTGGAGAGGGGCCCATCTCACTTTCATGAACATTTCACAAAGCTATGCCAAATCGGCTTCTATTTCAAGATACCCAGAGCTTTCCACATTCACCCTACTTTTCATATCTCCAAAGTAAAATCAGTCAGAGTGGGTCTACAACTACTACCACTAATAATAATAATAATAATAATAATAATAAAACATTTATTTTCTGTGAAGCTCCGATCACTCTTCATGATTATCTGATGATTGTAGACTAATGTCTTGGACTTTGCTATAGACCCCTTTTACTGGGGCATGTGTTCCAGTATTAATCTGCTGTGACATAGTAAAAACTCACACTTGAGTTTTAACAAGCCCCTATATTTGGAGGTGAATTAATTTGGATTACTAATAATAATCATATATGTTTGTTTTTTTTCTAATTTACAATGTCAAAGCAACCCAGTTTGACCCAAACTGCAAGGCTGTACACACAAACCTTGTATCAGAGCACAAAACAAGAAACAGGACTGAGGTGTGATAACATGAGAATATAGCTATGTTGCTAGCTAGTAAAAATAAGAAGGCAGAAAAATATTTCATTCACTTTTCAGAACAGGTGGTATAGTGGTTAGCACTGTCACCTTGCCCCTCCAGGGTCTGGGTTCGATTCCTGTCTCTGTGTGCATGGAGTTTGCATGTTCTCCCCGTGCTTGGTGGGTTTCCTCCAGGTACTCCAGTTTCCTCCTACGGTCCAAAAACATGTAGGTTAGGTTAATTGGTTCCCAAGTTGCCCGTAGTATGTGTGTGTGTCCTGCGATGGATTGGCGCCCTGTCCAGGGTGTACCCTGCCTCCTAGCCTCCAGGCCCCTACGACCCTGATTATACAGGATTAAGTGGTATAGACAATGAGACGACTTTTCGGAACAGATAAAAATGAACAGCAATTACATTTTGTGGGGTTGTGGCCTTGCTCATGCACACCTTATATGCATTATGAGTGCACTCCTGTACTAACAAATAACAGTACCCCCACAATAACAGTATTTCAAAAGGAATGCA
>JAQMYJ010000037.1:26005054-26015717 GCA_030014305.1 Clarias laeviceps
ATGTAGAAAGAAATAAAAATCAGGAACCATCATGGAGTTAGAAAGTGATCTAAAACTTTTGAACGGTAGTGTATACATGTATACATAGACACACCTCCCCCAGCTTCTACTCAAATCAGTCTGGGTGAGAGAGGAACAACACGTTCGGTTCCGTCAAACTACATGAATATGGCACCAAGCTCTACTCCACATATAGGCAGAAATGACATGACTTCATTTCCTGCTGTTATACCTCCATGCATAACACCATCTTTCTGCTGCTGCTCGCTAAAATACTGCATAATGAAGTAACCAATAAGAAAATTCACACATGACCTCATTTAGTGACATCCACCGACTTTCCAGCAGGCTTAAGCTACCTTCTATTGAAAATAGTTGACAACACTGCCTGACAAGCCTTGATTAAAAGTACAGTTTGTGCATTCAGGAAAGCATTTAAGAAAATAAACGACAACATGGGTTGCACATTGCAGTTGAACTGCATCTGCTTTACTACATCAAGGAAATGAAAACATTATTCCGAAATGAAATTAATTGTTCATTCTCAAACTGGCTCTACTGTCATTTAGACAACTGGAGACCATATTAAAATGCAAGTCATCAAGAATTGGGACACAGACAGCATCCTTACATGAACAATGTGGAAGACCTTAAACCTTAAATAACAAATAATATTTTTTAGGTTTTTAATTGTTAAAACTCCCACTATTTACCTCGAAATATGGACTGTTAGAAAATTATTCCAGGTGACTACCACATGGGAGCTGTTTTAGAGAATGTCTAGCATGTGCAAAGCTGTCATCAAAGCAAAAGATGGTTGCTTTTATAATTTAAAATATAAAACATTTTACCTGCATTTCTGTTTTGCTTACTTCATATTCCATGTGCTAAATGTGGTATTTTAGTACTTCCATTAAATGTTTGCACAACAGTATCTTACAACAAAATGTGCAAATATTAAGATGTCTGGAAACTGGAAATGTTCTAAACCTTTTTTTTTTCTTTTCTTTAATGGTACAGCTGAATGTTTTACTTTCAGTTTAGAGGGTGACAGCTTGTTGCTATAATTGAGATTTAAGTTTGAATACAGTTGTGATTCCTGAAATGTATTACCTATTGCTTGGCTCTTTTTTTAACCAATGTCTGCATCTTTATTTCTAACTTTATTTTAATATCTCTATTTTGCCTTTATCTGATGCCATGCACATCTTTTTTTTTTTTTTTCCTCTCTCTCTTATCTCCAGCACTGTGCTATAAAACATACACCTCAGGCTTCAGAGGAAGAAGTAGGAGCTTTCACCAAATTTATTGAGGCCATGGGTTTCACAGGACCACTCAAATACAACAAATGGGTAAAATTGATTAGATTAATTTGAAAGACACTTGTATCCTGCAATAGAAATGTAATAATCTTTGCCTTTTGACGATTACTGCTGTCCTACCGCTAATCTGACAAAATAAAACAAATCTCTGCTAAAAAAAACTGCTATACTGTTCTAAAAGGCTCACTTTTGATTAAATTCATTCACATCTTGATTGGTTCATTTCAAAGACAAACAAGACAATTTTATCCTTGTGCAAAAAAATTTATGGACCTGATTATAGTAATATTTTTAACTTAATTTTACTGATGAATATTGCATGTAAAACTTTTGCGACTAACTTTTTTATACCTTGATAAGAACGCATCAAACACTTTTTGTTCAGTTCGGAAAATTTTGCTATATAGTTATACTTTTTTTTCCCTGTTCTGGAAAAAAAGTCTCTTATACCGCGGATGATTTATTTATTCTATTGTACAAAATAATTGCACAGTATGTGTTGTTTTTTTTATGTTTTTGATTTTTTTAAAAACTTTTTTGTTTTGCAGAAAATCAAAATAGCTGCCTTGCGTATGTATACTTGCTGCGTTGAGAGAATCAACTACGATGAGTTTTTTGAAAGTAGGTATTACGTTTTGTTTATTTAATTTGTTTAGTGTGTTCTACTTTGGTTTGTTCAGGTTTTATTGGAAATGTAAATGTTATCTTATAAGGCCTGATTCATACCTATGCAGTCTTTCTGTTAAGTGACCCAGTTTCTTGAGCGTAAGGGGAACGCTTTATCATCACCTGAAATATTTATGTAGCATTTTACGTATGTTGTTTTCTTTACCAAGGGAAAACAGCAGGTGCAAGCCTAAGCCATGATTTTGGCACTATCTGGTTTAATGCACATCTTCCCTCTTTCTTTCTCTGTCTTTTTCATATAGAGTGCTCCCTCCCTGACACGCTCAATTCCTGGTTTTTGGTGGCACAGCTCCACGTTTGGTGAGTATTTGGATATCGATGGCTGTTTGTATGGTAAGCTGTTATCCTGCAGATTTATGGAACGTACCCACAGCCTTTGCCTTTTTCTAAGTATGTCATCCCTGATTTATGGTGGTTTGCCTTTAGGCTTTACAGTAGTGCAAAAGTTACATACAAGTGTTTAGTAGAAACTGCTCTTCGAATTTTTATCTATTTCCGGGCTGGCAATATGCAGTGCAGTGCAGTGCTCTCTTGTGATGTTGGGCAGCACCAACGAGCCATAGCTCTCAGTCAGCTATGCTCTTAGGAGGGTAAACATCCAGTAGTTTAAATTTACTATTTTGCCAACTTTTTTTTTTTATTTTGTGAGAAATTGACAACCCTGAAGCATAATCCAGCAATTAATTAAGTTCAATGCTTCAAACATTCTTTTGGCCCAGCCACTTTAATGGTGGGTTCATTACTTACTTTCAGTAAGATGGTCGATAAATTATGTTAGATGATTTTGCTCAGCTGTAGGTAACTGGTCTGAGAACCTTTAAGGTAGGCTAGGCTAAGGTATGATGATCAGTAGGTTAGGTGCATGGATTAAAATGTAACTTCATCATAAGTCGGAGGCCTGTTATGGAAGTATTTGTGTATTTGAGGTCTCAACAATAACTACAGTATTTCTATATGGTAATTTTATTGTGAGAACGTGATTTTCACTGTTAAAGACCTAAGAATAACATTGATTGGCCAGTGACCAAAATTGCCCAGTTTTCACCTTGATCTGCCATGACTGGTGACTGATTGGACGTGGTCCCCTGTGTGGTGCAATGTAGAGAGTCACTTTCAGGGCAGTTTTCTGCACTTTCAGGGCAGAAAAGTCACTTTCAAGGCAGGGTGGGCTTGAGGAGGAATTTGGGGTGATTGGCATACTAGTTCCCTCACATCAACCACAGTGACACTAGCCAGCTATGGGGGTCTGAGAACGCTTTCCTCCCACCCTCTTATGGTATGTAAGCAGCAGTTTGAAAAGATGCAGTCGGGTGGTTTCATGTGTCTTTGAGGAAATATGTGATAAACTTTACCCTTTCTTGTTGGTAGATGTCACCTCATTTTCACAGGGATTTATATGTACAAAAATGGTCTGTCCAGTAACAAGTAGAAATACTGTTTTATTTATATTTATTTGTTTGAGTGTCCTTTAACCTTGTGTAGTTTCAAAGAAAGTCTAAAGTGTCTTAATAGTCCATTTTTTTTAAATTTATTTTTAAATTTTTTTTAAAAAGGGATTAAGAATCGGTCAAGAAAATTGAAATTGGTGCATTTCTACTTTGAATGTAAAGTAAAGGTTGTGTGCATGCTTGTGTTTGGAGTAGGGTAAGTGGTGGTGGGTGGATTATCCAGACACTTAACTTATTTATTTATTTAAGAAAACAGTTTTGTAACTGAGAGGTAAGAGAGTACAGTTTGGAAGGTCCTAATTTCAAATCCCACAACTGCCAAGTTATCCCTGTTGGGCCCCTGAGCAAGGCCCTTAACCCTCACAGGTGTAATGAAATGCAAATGTCAAAAGTCACTCTGGATAAATGTGTCTGCCAAATGCCTAAATGTAGGAGGAAAACGCTTCAAGCTGACAGGAACACTTGAGTAACTTTATTAATCTAACCACTTAATGCAACTATGGTAAGCACAAAATCATGCACATCTCAATACACAGTATACCAAATCTGCAAAAGCATCAGAACACATTAATTTCCACTCCTGTCAGCCAAGAACAAGAATATGAGGCTATAGTTGGCAGAGACTTACTGAAACTGTGCAGGTAGAGGTGAGAGAAATGTTCTCCATTTATATTTTTTCCACTCCTGACAGTACATTTGTCTTCCTCATTTAAGATTGCAAACTAGAACATAGGAAACCTTGTCCATTTGAAGTAACATGGGCCTTTAAAGGTTAAAGATTGGCCATTTTTTAAATGTTAGTTTTCCTGAAAACAGTTTCTAAGCACTAATGACGTTCCCATTAAGTTACCCAAATCATGCTAGACACAATCCAGGAAAATCTATTTCAATTCCTGAATCAATCTTAATATCCCATGCTTCACTATCACCTATCGCGAAATTCTTTCTGTAGTTTCCTTTTTATTTGCAGTAGCAACTTTTATAGCTAATCTAGACAAAACAGTTACTGCAAGTGACACAGTGGCATTTATATTTTGCTTTATAAAAGTAGAGGGATTGGACAATGAAACTGAAACACCTGGTTTTGGACCACAATAATTCATTAGTATGGTGTAGGGCCTCCTTTTGTGACCAATACAACATCAGAGGGATTTTGAGCCATTCTTCTTGAAGAATTGTGGCCAGGTCACTACGTGATGCTGGTAGAGGAAAACGTTTCCTGACTCGCTCCTCCAAAACACCCCAAAGTGGCTTAATAATATTTAGATCTGGTGACTGTGCAGGCCATGGGAGATGTTCAACTTCACTTTCATGTTCATCTGTCACCAGTCTTTTGCTGTGTGTATTGGTACTGTGTCATTATCATCCTGATACACGGCACCGCCTTCAGGATACAATATATGAACCATTGGGTGCACATGGTCCTCCAGAATGGTTCGGTAGTCCTTGGCAGTGATACGCCCATCTAGCACAAATATTGGGCCTAGGGAATGCCATGATATTGCAGCCCAAACCATCACTGATCCACCCCCATGCTCTGGGCATGCAACAGCATGGGTATGGGCATGGTTTTTTTTGGGGCTTCTCGACACTGTAACTCTCCCGGATGTGGGAAAGACAGTGAAGGTGGACTCAGAGAACATTGTCCACAGCCCAAGATTTGAGCTGCTGGCACCATTGAAACCGATGTTTTGCATTGGCACAAGGGACCAAAGGTTTGGCTATGTACATTGACCCTGTGGAGCTCCCGACGAACAGTTTTGGTAGAAACAGGAGAGTTAAGATGCACATTTAATTCTGCAGTGAGTTGGATACAATTCGGGTTAGCACCCGGACATCCCTTTCAGACAGCTTCCTCTTGCATCCACAGTTACTCCTGCTGGATGTGGTTCGACCTTCTTGGTGGTATGGTGACATTACCCTGGATACCGTGGCTCTTGATGCATCACAAAGACTTGCCGTCTTGGTCACTGATGCGCCCTTGAGAAGCGCACCAACAATTTGCCCTCTTTTGAACTCTGATATGTTACCCATAATCTCATCTGCATTGCCATATTTTAAGCAAAACTGTGCTATTACTCTGCTCATTAAACCTTCACACTCTGCTCTTGCTGGTGGAATGTGCAATCAATGAAGATTGGCCACCAGGCTGGTTAAATTTAGCCATGTTTCAGTTTCATTGTCCAACCTCTGTAGTCTTAAAGACTCGATATATACTTATTCTCTATAACCATTATATGTATGCCAATGCTCAGCAACATTCTACAGAGAAGCAATCGAGTTATCTTTTATTGTTGTTTTACTTTGACTTACTAAAATAAAATTTACAGTGACAAGCACCAACCTTATGTAATCTTCAAGTCCTTATGCTACAGAAACTCACAACTCGCACTCTAAGTTTGCTTTACCTAGTAAGATTACATGTTCTATCTCTTCTTTAGGATGTGTTTGGTGCGGATGAGGCAGGAAGGCAGAGAAGGAAAGTATATGTGTCGCTATGTTGTCCATTCTATGTGGGAGGATGTAGAACAGAGAAGCAAGATCATGGGGGTAAGTTTTAAGAAGAGGCCTGGTATTGGTCTTTTCTGACCGTTCTGTATAATCCACATTACATGCTTAATGTTATTATAACATAAAAAGAAATAATAAAATTAATTGAATGCCAGCAATCTGTAAATAAACTTATAAAAAGTGTTTTGCTTACTAAAGTAGTCCAAGTTATGTTCACTGATTTAAATGTGAAGAAAAGCGAGAGAGAGAAAGTCATTAAAAAGTATGTGCCCCTTCCTATGCCCTTTTTTTTTTTTTTTTGCATATTCGTCCCCCTTAAATGATCAAACAAATTTTAATATAAAGATAACCTAAGTCAATACAAAATCCCACCCAAAAATACAACCTCCCCCTGTTGCTAAATCATGAATAAACTGTGACTTTAAATTTCACTTGCCACACCCATGCTTGATTACTGCCAGAACTCTGAAAACCTGAACTGCCAAGAAATCACTTAAATAGAACCAGACACTCATAGACCTAAAAGCAACATGATCTAAAGAAATTCAAGAAAATATGAGAAACAAAGCAGTTGACTTGTATCAGTTGTAAAAGGGGTACAAAGTAATTTTTAAGGCTTTAGGACTCCAGCAAACCACGGTAAGAGCCATTATCCACAAATGGGGAAAACTTGGACCAGTGGTGAACGGTCCAGGAGTGGCCGGCCTACCAAAATTATTCCCAGAGCACAACAACGACTCATTCAGTAACTGATAAAAGAACCCAGTACAACATCTAAAGAACTGCAGGCCTCACTTGCCTCAGTTAAGGTCGGTGTCAGTGATTTGAACAAAAAGAAAAAGGTTTGGCAAAAATGTCATCCATGGGAGATTTCCAGGGCGAAAGCCATTGCTGACCAAAAAGAACACAAAAGCCACATTTGCCAAAAAATATCTTGATTATTCTTTGGACTGATGTGACAAATGTTTACCTTTTTGGAAACTGCATCCTATTATATCTGCCATTAAACTAACACAGCATTTCCTAAAAAGAACATCATACAGTACCAGTCAAAGCAAAATTAAGGTTTTTGGAGTTGCTGAGTCTGAACTTAAATCCGATTGAGATGACCTTCAACAGGCCGTTCCTGCTTGAAAAACCTTTAATGTGGTTAAATTACAACAATTCTGCAAAAGGTTCTGCTAAAAATTTTCCACAGAGATGTTAAAGTCGCAGTACCAGTTATCACAAATGGTTGATTGTAGCTGTTCGCGCCAAGGGTGCCACAACAAATTATTAGGTTGAGGGGACAATTACTTTTTCACATGAGGTTTGGACAGCTTTTTTCAACTTAATAAGTGAAATCATCATTTAAAAACTGCATTTTGTATGCAGTGTGGCATGGGGGCGATCAGTCTGTGGCACTGCTGAGGTGTTCTGGAAGCCCAGGTTGCTTTAATAGTGGTCTTCTGTGTTGTTGGTATCTGGCATATTCCTCTTCACAATACCCTATAGATTATTAGGTGTTAGTAGTTTTGGCAGTATGGGCGTGTGCCAAGTCCTGCTGGAAAATGAAACCAGAATCTCCATAAATCTGATCAACAGAGGGAAGCATGAACTGCTCTAAAACGTCCAGTTAGATGGTTGCGCTGACGTTGGTCCCCTGTGTTTTATCAGGCCCAAGAACAGCAGATGACATGGCTCCCCAAACCACCACTGACTGTGCAAACTTTACACTGGATTTCAACCAATTTGGAATTTGTGCCTCTCCTCTCTTCCTTCAGACCCTGGGACCTTGATTTCCAAATGAAATGCAAAATTTACTTTCATCTGAGAGGCCCACTGAGCAACAGTCCAGTCCTTTTTTTTGTCCTTACCCCAGGTTCAAGAGTGGCTTGTTGTAGGACAGTTGTAGCCCATGTCCTGGATACGTCCGTGTGTGGTGGCTCTTGAAGCACTCCAGCTGCAGTCCATTCCTTGTGAATCTCCTCCAAATTCTTGAATGAACTTAAGAGTTACCAGTTTCAATAATTACCATTAACAGCATCGCAGATTAGAGCCGTTATGAAGGTTTTAACGAGCATAAGTAGCAGACAGAAATTTAAGTAATTTTTAGCCAAGCTCTTCTATTGTTGATGATGATGATGATGATGATGATGATCCACCCTGTGAAGCACATCCTAAAGTCTTCAATGGGGTTAACATCAGGAATCTGCAATGACCAATATGTGTACAAAATGTTCTTGTGCTCCTAGAACCACTTTTTCACAATTTGAGCTCCCTGTGCTATGGCATCAAAAGAAGAAAAATCCATCGATGGGATAAGTCATTTTAAACATCACCATGAAGCGAAGCGATTTTTTTTAACCATCATTTCTTCCGTGAACTTTACAGTTCACCACTCTCCATCCAGGTTTTAATAATCCACTGGACAGTTCTTAACCCAATTCTAGTAATTTTAGTCTTTTTTTTTTAAACAATGGTGCTTTACATTTTGTGTACATTAGTATGACACAGATGTGGATGAGGTCAATGAGGTGTGGTGAGCCATTTTGAGGGGAGAGTGTTTCATTCCAAATTTATTTACTTTAGCCTTCTGGACACTGACAACAGCATTAAAGTGGCAGCAGCGTGCTGACCTCATTTTCCACTTCAGTTTTGTGTCACTTTATGTTAGGACTTGGCATAAAGAGGTTATGCAGGATTACTAAGGTTATGCTAACTACTTTTATACAAAAGAGACTGAAGCATTCTTTTATCCCTTAGAGCTGAAGAAAGTTCATTTAAAATTATTATAAAAACATAAAATGTATGAGAGTTTAGCCGGTCAGAGGATTGAAAAAAAAAAAAAAAAAAAAAACTCGTCCTGTCAAAGCAGTATGAGTAATTAAATGTCTCATAGGTTTGCAACAGGTTAGCTCAGTGTGAGCAGGGCACTGTTATATAGCACGTCATTTACCCAAACCCTCGTCACCATTAGGTTACGCATGCTAATTGTGTTGAGTGAAGGAAAACACTTGTTGCTGGTTTCATGTGCCACTGGCCCTTTTTTTTTTTTTTCCCATTCAGTCCAACACTTGTGCATAGACACACACACGCGCACACACACACACACCAGCATCTGGCTGGTGTTTCCATTTTCAAGGTATGTTTTTCTAAGCAGTAGTAAACATTTACAGGCAGGATTGTGCATAAGCAGCATTTTCTTGACTTTCAGGCTTAGTTTTTAGGGCAGTACATGAATATAAAGATCATAATGTGTGAAGAAAAAAAGTAGGCTATTATGTGTTGAGAGAGGAGAATGTAGACGACCAGTAAGAAAAGAAAAACCTGAGACAAAAGTATGTGAAGAAGGTAAACTAGATGCAGATGAGAGTATTGGAAGGTCTTTGTAATCTTTTGGTGCTTTGCTTTACTGTGCCCCCTTGTGTACACACATGTAGGTGCATTCTTGTGTCATTGTTTACAAAATGCATAAGTATGTTGTCATTATCACCATTTAATCTGTATGTATTTTCTGGTGAAAAAATGTGTATGTTTTAATGACCCTGAAGTGATTAGATGATGTGGAGACTGGAAAAATACACTATATTGCCAAAAGTATTCGCTTGCCTGCCTTCACATGCATATCAACTTGAGTAACAACCAATTCTTAATCCATAGAGTTTAATATTATGTTGGCCCACCCTTTGCAGCTTCAACTCTTCTGGGAAGGCTTTCCACAACATTTAGGAGTGTGTTCATGGGAATTTTTGACCATTCTTCCAGAAGTACATTTGTGAGGTCAGAAACTGATGTTGGATGAGAAGGCCTGGCTCACAGTCTGACTCACTCCTCCATGGCTTTATGGACCTCGCTTTGTGCACTGGTGCACAGTTCATATGCATGTGAAGACAGGCAAGCGAATACTTTTGGCAATATAGTGTAGTTTTTAAGAATTTCAAATTTTTGATTTGAGGGGAAAAAAGAACCCCAAAATTTAAGTAGAGTAGAAAACAATTTAATGGTAATTGGATTAGATGTGGATGATCAGAAAACTGAACAGTGAGTAGTTAAATCAAACACTTCCTGTGAGCACTCTTACACCCTTCTGTTCTTAAGGTCTGGGCTCACCATCCCACTCCTTCTCTCTTTTCTCTTCTTTTTTCTTTTGTTTTAAGATTGATGCTGTTCAGAGGAAGGAGAGTTTGAGGGTTATGACCGAAACATTTTATGCTGCAATTTTTGGATACGATGAGGTAAGTTAGTCGAACACCACACAAAGATAGGTGGTAGGATACACTACATTGGGAGCTATTTGTTTATTACAAATTACTTAGAACTCAAGGATATTGTTTAAAATAAAAATATTAATAAAAAATATTATTACATATTATTACATATATACAGTAAATCAGTGAGGCTAATTTGGCAAAAATAAGGCATCAGTTTGATAGGAATCATAAAAAATTTACTGTGGAGCAATGGAAAAGGGATATATATGACTTTCTAAGTCACCAAAATTGCTAATTCATGTTGCTGTATGTATATTTCTGACCCAGCAGATGTGATCACTTTTTTCTGTTAACCTATAATAAAGTCATAAAAGAACCAAACTTCATGAATGTTTTTTGTGACGAAGTATCTGTTCCAATCACTCTCAGAGAAAAATCAGAGTTGTAGAAATAATGGGGAACTCAAGAGAGCCATGATATTATGTTCTTTACAAGTGTATGT
>JAQMYJ010000037.1:26016484-26030082 GCA_030014305.1 Clarias laeviceps
AACTCTGTGTGTGTGTTTATATATATGTCTGTGTGTGTCTATATATATATATATATATATATATATATATATATATATATATACACTTAATATTTAAGTATACCACAATGGAGTCAAATGTGATTTTTTTTTTTTTTTTTTTTTGTGCAAATTAAAAGGAAAAAAGAAAAACAACCACTTAATGCTGTGATACAAAAAATGTAATATGGATAATTTGCTTACCTATTTGAAGGGGTTCCTCTACCAAAGTGCTTTGACGTGATCTTTAGATCTTTAGTTCCCATTTGTAATAATGTGATATTATTTGTAGGGAATCCTATCAGATGACTGTGTTCTTGCAGCAGCACTTTGGAGGAATCTGTTCAACAGACAGTGTGAGGATCCGAGACAGCTCGAGCTAATGGTCGAATATGTCCGCAAGCAGGTCAGTGTGACGTGTGTCTGTATGTTTGTGTGTAATTTTAAAAGTTATTTTTGAAGGAAAAAGGTATCCTTGTATAGCCAAATAGTAGTATTTTTGCGTACTGCTTTTGGGTCACAGACATGAATATGTTATGAAAAGTAGGTTGACTGCCAAGCAGTTCACAGCAGTGAGATTAATCTGCAAAGTGGAGAAGCTTTAAGCATAGCCTGCATTTTGCACAAAAGCAGTTTTGTACCAGACAAGGGTACAAGGGGAAACTTTCCAAAAACTTAAAACCAACAATGTTAATTCCAGGAGGGTACACAGCCCTAGACAACAAGTCAACCTCTTACTTTAACACCCAACTCAAGTCATTGGATTACAAATGGACAGCCATGATGCGTAGCTGTTCACTCCTGGCATTATGAATGTTTCTCCAGTCATCACTTGCTTAGAGGAAATGTAGGTAGTGATAAAGGAGTGCAGGTATAACACGTGCATCTAAAAAAAAAAGGAGCACATGGTGGGGGGCACCATGTTTAACACTCTTGAAAACCAATTCTCCTCAAGGTTAAATGTGTTTTGTATCCTATTTTCAGCTCAACACGGTTGTAAAAGTAGTAATTCGAGTTAGTGTAGACTTCCTGTGTAACCCCCTTAGTGAGCATATATAGAGCCTGTTTACTATATTAAATTGGCCACTCATCCTATTCTTATCCTGTACCTCACAGATGCAGTTTATTGATGCTCTGGATGGTGGTGATCTTCTCCTAACAGGAGAGGTGAAATGGCGTCCTCTGGTGGAAGAGAATGCACAGAGCATCCTGAAGATGTCCCACCCAACTTATAATGATGCAGGCCTGTAAATAGCAGTACTCTGTCATTCTACAGTACCCAAAACATCAGAGTTTGGATACTTGATTTGAAGACATGACCCCGAGAGCCTGGAACAGCTGCCAGTCTGCTTGTTTGTTTTTTTTCTGTCTCAGTTTGTCTGTCTCCATCTCTCATTAAACCAGTGTACTGTAGTAGGAGTGCATGGACCTTTTAACATAAAAAAAATGTAGGAAAATGGAAGATTTAACAGTTGCCTTTCATTTACACAATTGAAAAGCAACTATTATATTTATGCTCCTTGCCATGGCTGTAGCTCTTTCAGTATTTCTTTTTCTATGTTTGAGGACTATGTGCATGCTTACTTTATCAGGATTATCAAGCTGACTGGAGAAAGAAGCTATTCGTATAATTATTATAGAATAAAGATGTTGCTTTGGTATTAAACAAAAGTGGCAGTCAGCGTTTAGGAGTAATAATGTGTTCTGTTCTGGCCAACATACATGCATACATATACTGTACATCTCTACATTTATTTCTTAAGCACTAAAGAAGGCTAGGTAGGCCATTGGCAGGCCACTAATATGTATTCCTTATATAAATTTTTTTTCTTTTTTTAATTTAAACCCCAAGATGGCTTTGGAAGTATTGACGGAAGATCAGTTGTAACATCCTTTGACTTTTTTCTTTGGGGAAAAGAGGAAAGGAGTAAATCTTCCAACCGCATCAGTTCTGATGCATTAAGAAATGTTCATGGTTCTTGTATTCAGTGTCTATATAATCTAATGTCTTTATAATATCCAACCTAAAACACAGGGAATGGTTAACCCTTGCTATATTATTAACTGCCATATCCCTCCTCATGATTTGCATGGAAATGTTATCTCAAATGGAGGGAGGTTTTAAAGCTTTCTTGATAGGAAGCAAAAGAGTGTTATTTGGATCACAGGTAAGGAAGAAGCATTTGCATGTCATGAGTTGCAGCTTTAAGATGGACAATCATTATATTCAGCAAAAATTCCTGACAAAAACTTGTAATCATATCATTTTTACATGCATCATACACAAGTTAGAACCAAAACACTTTTAACTGTTATCTCATCACCACTAGCCATCCGTTCATAGTGTTGCTAACTTTGCACAACTAGCTGGCTGCATAGCTACATCAAATAATTCCGTTCATTTGTAGGCAAAACAACCTATGAAATGCTAGATTATCATCCTGAATGATACCCATCATTACGTAGTCAAATCAGCATACACTGAGTGGTTAAGCAAGAGGAAAAAGATAGGGAGTTCTCTTTGGGAACAACACTGCACTTGCAACATGCAAAATCTAGCCCACACCAAATCTAGCCCACAAATTATAGATGGATGAAGTTGCACGATAAGTTGCATTAACAGTGGTATTTATATGTTCAATGGCACAGTTATATACAATAATAAATTTAGCAAAAGTAATAATGATTAGTGTAATTCTGATGTGAATGTGTAAGGTGATATTAAAGGGTAGCAAACAAAATACAAAAGCAAAAATAAAGGTACTGTAAAAGTTTTTTAAAATTTGAACTGAAACCCATTGTAGTGGAAAGTTTACAGTTCCCAACACTCTGTTCATACAGATCACATTTACATTTGAAACAAGATCAACCCCATTAATTTCCTTTTTTTTCTCCCTAAGGAGTGCCACAGTATGTTGGTTTGTAAGGAATCTTGCACTAGTTTTTCACATGATACACTTGTTTTTTTTCTCTGTTCATTTTTGAAGATGAAGATTAATTACAGATATATAGATTCATTACGAACACATATGTTTATTTCTTTAATTTTGACCCAAAATTCAATATTTCAGAAAATTAAAATATTGTGAAAAAGTTAAATATTGGAGATTTATGGTGTCGCACTCTACTCAGCAAGTTAACTAAAAAACACATTCATGCACATTAATGAAAGGGGAATTTTTTTTTTATAAAAAGGTATACAGGCATAAGAGCAGCATTAATATAGCATCATTATTGCTAGGGATCCAGTGTAAAGGTTCCACAGTCAGTGGTTGTTTGGGGAGGCATGTCATTTGCTGTTGTTGGTCCACTATGTTTTATTACGTCCAAGGTCAGAGCAGGCGTCTACCAGGTACTTTTAGAGCACTTTATGCTGCCCCCTGCTGACCAGCTTTAGGGAGATTCTGATTTCATTTTCCAGCAGGACTTGGCACCTGCCCATACTGCCAAAAGTAATAATACCTGGTTTAAGGACCATGGTGTCCTTGATTGGAAAACTAACCGGAACTAAACACCAAAGAGAATCTATGGGGTGTTGTGAGGAGACACCAGACCTGAAGAGCTGAATGCCATTATCAGAGCAATCTGGGCTTCCATAACACCTCAGCAGTGCCACAGACTGATTGCCTCCCTGCCACAATGCATTGCTGCAGTAATTCATGCAATAGAGAGCCCTGACCAAGTATTGAGTGCTGTACTTTTCAGTAGTCCAACATTTCTGTGTTAAAAATATATTTCTTTTATTTGTTTAAAGTAATATTCAAATTTTTGAGATACAGTACTGAATTTTGAGTTTTCATTAGCAGTAAGCCATAATTATCAAAATTAAAACAAACATTTAAAATACAGCAATCTGTGTGTAATAAATCTATATATTTCGCTATATGCTCTATATTTATTTCACTTTTTGAATTGAATTACTAAAAATAAACTTTTTGATGATATTCTAATTTATTGAGATGCACCTGTATATGTGTATATAAGCAGCAAAATAAACCATAAATCTTAACACCAAATCCGGGGGTTTTGGGGGGTCTTAACATGCTCAAAAATTTATGAAAATTGGCAGACAGGTTGAAATCTGCTACCATTAGGATGCCTGAGTATCTGGACCCCCGGTGTGGCACAGGGTTCTCACACTAGATTTTGCTGCACAGCTCATACAGACTTGCATGTATGCACAGGAAACCCGGTATACATTTAGAGCTCATTGAGGTGAACAACTTTTACATTGCACATCATGGGCTCTATTTAACAGTAAGTCAGTTATTTTGGGTCCTTGGGCCTGCTCAATTTCTGTATATATATTATTTTTTATTTTTTCCCCCATATTCTTTCTGGATGGCACAGGCATATTCCATGACTCAAGTTGTGCAAAAGGTGTTCTATTTGCATAAGCAATATTTTATTTATTTTTATTTTAAGATAGGAACAAGCCACCATATTGGTCATATGGGGGTTGAGGAAGACATACTGATTCTGGAAGTTAATGGCTTTACCACCACCCCAGCAATCATGCCCACTCTTTTCATTGGTCATAGTGAGCATGAGATTTTCTGTCTCGGAAAGGGGATGGGGTAGAAGGTTACAGAGAGAAGGCAGTGGAAAACGTTTGGGGACCTGGCTTCAGGGGAATTGGTCCCTGTTACCATGCCACAGGAATAAGGAAAGAGAGAGGGCAGGGACAAGATAGGGAGATAGAACAGTGTTAAAGGGGGATCACCTGCTTCTGTATATGCTGTCAAATGGTCCTCTGCCAGTGGCGATGCCAGTCTATGGCACTGGACAAAATCTACTCATCTATGTGACAGCTGGTCAATGAATTTTTCCAGCACCACTATCATGGTATTACACTCCTCTGCCAACAGCCACCTCAAACAGAATTGAGCAAATGAATGTTTTTATTCAGTGGTCTGCCCAAGCACCCTGCAGGATCACCTTCCTCAGATCCATGTTACCTTTCTTTTGTACTGCCCACCCTGTAAAGGGTCACAGGGGGCTTGGGGTTTATCCCAGAAGACTTTGGTGGAGACAAAGTGGAGTATACCCTCAACACAGCATGATTTCTTCCATTGCTCAATGGTACAGTTCTGATGCTCATGTGTACATACATTAATTGTTTTTGGTGGTGGACAGGGCCTGAATGAACACAAGTTGCAATGCACTCTGTTTTTTGCCAGTTACCTATCATAGCCATAATTAACTGTTTTCTACAGTAGCTCTTTTATGGCGATTGGACCAGGCAGGATAGCCTTTATTCGCCATGTACATCATTGGGCACCCATGACCTTGTCACTTGTTCACTTGTTCACTAGTTGTTTTACTTTGGACCACTTTTGGTAAAAAACAGTACTGACCACTGCATGCAAGGAATAAACCTGAAGACCTGCTGGTTTGGTGATGCTCTGACCTCGTCGTCTAGTCATCCGACAATTAAGCCTTTGTCAGTCTCTCAGATTCTTATGTTTTCCCATTTTTTCTGTTTTTATATACACACATCACTTGAAGACCTGACTGTTCATTTGCTGCCTAATATATCTCTCTCATTGCTGCTTGTTTATTATTTAAAAATACATTGACCTATGACTTTTTCAAATTATATTATAAAGAAAACAATATCACAATTGAATCCCAATAATAACCCTTACATATTGTGCAAACTTGTGCAAACGAACAGTGTCACACACCCTGCTTGGTAGTTGCTCAAAATAGTGTGACATTCATGAATGCAGCCTTCCTGTGCAATATTAAAAGTCCATAGAAAATTATATTGGCAAATTTCACATAGCTACACCCTCAAAATATCTTTTCTTCCTTTCTTTCTCAGGGTTGGCCATGCTTGAATACATTACCGCAGTGCCAGATGTCAAGTGGTTCATATTTTATAAATGTATTAGGTTTTAGTTTACACTTGTGGTGAAATGAAGAGCAGGCATGATTTAAAGGGAAAGGAAAGGGGGAAATGGAGTTTTCAGCACAATTCATTGTATGAGCAAGAGTGCCAGTGTTTACTGAGCAGGTTACTCTAGAAACATGAGGTATTGAGTAACCAGGCACTGCAGGATATACTGAATAACATGCTTTTGTACTAAACAGTGCAGTATTGACTTGACAGCATAGCCCTAGACAACTATTTCCTCTTAGCTACAGTCATGAGTAGACTGGGCCAACATTTCAGGCCGGGAGTATCATAGCCTTTCAGGCCACCTGACACCCGCCAAGACTGCTGTTGCTATTCAATAAGTTACGGCATATTTACATTAATTATACACACAATGAAACATAGTAGTTTTGCTGTTGTTCCTTTTGGATGGTTTTCCAATAGGGTTGACCTACATTGTAACCTATTTCTAGCATGAGAACCCTTCGTTGACTTAGAAATAGTTAAATGGTTAAAGCTAAAAATAAGCTAACCAGCTTAATGTAATCAATGATATTATTATTTCAGGTTGAAGCCCACATACATTTCTGCCTTAATACAAAGAAATAGTTTTTAAAAAGAGGTGTGGAGCTTTGCTCTGGGTTCAGAAGTCTGGAGGAAGCGTGCGGCACATTAATGAGGCGAGTGGCATGTAAGTAGGGTAATACCATGTGTCCCATTAGAGGCAGGTGGACTGTACATCAAGAGACAGCCACTGAAGAATTGCATGAGCTGCCCCGCCGTTTCAGTTTCACTGGGAACAAACCATCACAACACAGCTGCTGAAAGGAAAAATGCTCCATCCCCAGTCAGGATAGCCACCTAGATGTCGGATCATCATGTTTGACTAGCAACTGCCATTGAGTGCCATCGTTTGCCATCGATTACCTACAGTACATGCCATCTGGGCACTGCTTCCGGACCTGCACATTCTCACTCTTTTCCTCCTTTTATTTCCCTTAAAGTCCTTTCTTTTCCATATATTCCTAAAAAAAAATTACCCGTAGTAAAATAGTTTCGAAATCAGCCAGAATTGTTGTAGAATGTAGAAAATAAATCACTAAACAAAAACAAAGAAATTTGCAAGTGATCCCAAACTTTTAAGTGATAGTGTGTATATTATTTATGCAGGAGCCCTCATACATTCTCTTTGTTCCGTGGTCCCTGCATGACTGCTGCATTTAACATAATATTGTGCGTTTTTATGTATTCTCTCTTAATGAAGTTTGTTAGCCCCTGAGTTTTATATAAAACATATACAGTGCACAGTATACATAAATGGAATAAATACAGTCACATGCATCTGTTGTTTCACTTTAACACTGCAGCACTAAAATATATAGAACCTGAGCCTTGCTGGGTAAGATGTATGGTTAGTGGTACACAAAAATGGCTGGGCATGTGCAGTGGGGGCTTGTGTACGTGTATGTATGTGCATGACCACTAACCGTAATTTCAGAATCTTGCTCCAAGCTTTTCTGAAAAGTTGGCATTTGAGTTAGACTAAGTAATCAAGCAAAGGTAAGGTTTTTAAACTGACCTCGTAGCTTTTTTTTTTTTGCCGCTTGTTTTTCCTTTTTCTTCTCCATAACCTGACATGAAAAACTATAACCTCAGTTATAGTTGGTCAAGGTCATTTCTTCACTTATCGTTACAGACCAAACAACATATGTCACAATCGCAGAAAAAAAACTAAGATTGCTGCCTGTGACAGGCAAACACTCACATGAGGAGCAGGCCAAACAAGGAGCAAACCAGTTAATGATATTCTGGGCTAAAAGCAATGCTGGGAAGATTACAAAACACTGAGGAGTTAGTATGCTGCTGCTGCTGTTGTAATAATTCACTTTTTGTGAATTAACAATAATTTAGTTTTTGTAACTATATTTTAGAAGAAAGCAATATTACATGAGTGCTGGATATCAGTATGGTTTAAAAAAAAAAAACATTTATATGCACTATAGCACTTATAACAATAGTCATTGTCCCGAAGCAGCTTTACAGAATCAAAATAAAATTAGGGAAATATGTATGAAATATGTGAGAAAATATGTATGAATCAAAGTTATTAGATGATAACTGATAAGCAAGCCAAGAGGGACAGTGGCAAGAAAAAAACTCCCTGAGATGGCAGTAGAAAGAAACCTTGAGAGGTACCCATCCTCATTTGGGATCACAGTCACCTAATGTATACGGTGATTGTATATTTAAAGCAGGGACACCGACAGGACTAACTATAACAGCATAAGGCAGATCCAGAAAAAACACAGACATGAGGGCTCTCTGGGATGTAAAGCGACCAATCACTTCACCGTCAACAAACCTGAGTGATCAATGAGAGTGGGGAAGACAACATAAACATCCAGTCCACCATAGTACTCTACATCCATGAGTCCCTCAGATAGGCAAATCTATTTACAAAAACGCTTGGCTAAATAAATAGGTTTAAAAACTGAAACAGTGTCTAAATCCCGAACATTAATTGGAAGGCTATTCCATAACTTTGGGGCTCTGTAATAAAAAGCTCTTCCCCGGCTGTAGTTTTCATAATATATATGACAAGCAGCCTGCATCCTTTGAAGGAAAGTAGATCACAGGATCACAGCTGTGATGATTTCCAGCACAACAGCACAATTGCATGCCCATGCAACAGTTCCACAAACACCATTTACTATCAATAGATTATAATTTATTGTTTTTTAGCCATATATTTTGCTTCGCCAACACATATCCTTCCGCAACTAGTGGAACTAACTAACCGCTACTGGTGAAGCTGGCGACTGTATATTTCTTTATATTTCTACTTATTCTGCTTTAGAATATCAGCTTCATTGATTTTCAGGTTCCAGGGTTAAATCCCAAATAGAGTTAAATGGAAACTACAGTGCCATGTATGGTGTACAATCTATTCTCACATACTCCAAGTAGGGCCTCTGATTAGAAGTTAGGAAGGGATTTGGGATTCAGCCTTGTGTCAGAAGAATCTGAAGTTATCCTTGCAGAACACCTTAGGTGTAAATAAAACAACATGAAGACAATTAAAAATGTCTTAAAAACAATTATTAAGCAGAAAAAGTGTTGTTTAATTGTTGTTTAATTGTTTTCATGGCTGATTTTGAATGTGGGTTTAGGCAGTACCACCCTACGTTTACCCATGCTGACAACCAACAGTTAATGTAATTAATGTTTTTAAGAACATATGAGATAACTAAATATCCCAGTGCTGTTAGCATCTATTATCACCACTTGTGGAATGCCTCTCATCCAAACAGATTACACGGTTGGAGCTAACTGTTGTATAATAGAACTAGTAACTAATAACCAAGTGATATAGGTTAAAGTGAGGAGCAACTCCAAACCTATAGTGGTAAAAAAAAAGTAGGTAAACAGTTAATTATGTGATCAAAGGTAAAGTGGAGCGCAACCAGTAAAATGATGTATGAATATTTCATGAAAAATCCATGATTTAAAGATGAAAATCATTGTTAAACAAGAGCATGAAATAAATAAACATCTGAAGCCCATGAACTTTATTAATCACCATTAAGAGTATTAAACAATGAAAGATAGTGTGGAAGATTTTTAACATCAAATAACTGAACATTCAAATGCAAACATCATGCATTTCAATGGGAAAAATAATTATATATATAAAAAAAAACTATAAATCACATCTGGCAAGAATATTCAGAACAGAGTTTTATTTTGTTTTTGTTTTTTTCCTCAGTTTGTGTTCAAGTTCAATTTCCATATTTTAAACATCATTGTATATTAATGTTGTCAAACATTAACTTTATATGGTTAATAATAATAATAATAATAATAATAATAATAATAATAATAATAATAATAACCATCAGGTACTTTCTCTTTACCAACAACAGAGGGCGCCACAGTCAATCATGCAAAACATGGATGTCTTTATAAATGATTGTTGTATAATGCATTGGGTGTGCATTTAATTTAACATAGAGAATAATCTTTAAAAATGATATTGCAATTTATTTTAAGTATCCAGGGAAAAGCTGAAAAGCCAACTTTTCATTATGAGCAGATTTGTAACCAATTATACATTCATTAATAGTTTTGATAAAAAACTTAATAAGGAGGACAACATACCATCTGTCATTCCATGTAAATGTAAATGTGTGTAATCACTTATCAAAAATCAAGGCAAAGTTTTTTTTCATTATTTATTTAGACAAATGAGATATGCTGTGGAATAAAAAATTTGTCCATGCAGAAAGTGTATATAGAGCAAAATAGTTTTATTTATGTTTAGTGATTAAGTTTTGGGGTATTCCACAACATTCTATAACACAAGAATGTGGAATCAATAATTTGCAATTTCTTAAACACTCATGTTTTGTAAAAATGGAATGTCCTATTAACACAACCATGCATTCTATCTGTATAGTATTGAGTATTGAGTATAGTATATAAGATTGTATGTTTACACCCAATTTATATTCATCTCAGTTACAAACAATATGAATGATGGTTAAGGAAGTATACTAAATCCACAGACTGAGATGTGTGCACTGTTAACACCTTTGTTTTCCTTTGTGACCAGCAATGTAAACTGTAATAAATGTAATAATGTAAAAAAAAATTTCATGTTAAAAAAAAGTTTAAAATTTTTATCATACCTCCAATTTTGTGACCTCAAAACACAACTATTGTATAGTTAAAATCACAAATACATTAAACGTAAAGAAATATTTATGCTATTGTCACAAGTGGGCAGGAGTGTTAACAGCCGAGGTCATGTGCTTCTTCATGGTGGTGTGTCAAGTTTACTTTGGCTCTGGATTTGTACACCCCACTGTGTGGATAAGCGCTTGATTTAATTTTCTCTTTCTTTTTTTTCACATTACGCCGGTACAACGGTTACGACTAGTTCTGCTTTTTGTCCCATCAGAAAATATCGTGCTGTCCTTTTGGTTGTGATGGTTTCTAAAATGAATAGAAGTATGAGCATTAATGTCAATAGCAATAGAAAGTTACCATTTAAAGTAATTGTGATTTACATGCTATATGACTTTGGCTAATATTCTGTAAACATAAAATACTTTTTCATACAGTACTTGATATTCAGGAACAACAAAATTACAACAAAATTTCAACAAATTTAATGAAGAAACTAAAATTAATATTTCATTTTGCCTTAGTGTCCTTCGGCACTAGACATTTTTTATCAGTGACTGTATCCTTTAATATAGTGAAATTCTGAGCTCTATTTCCCTTATCTTGACCCTAACACAGTGGTATATTTTATTACATGTAGCTCTAGGACTTGACACTAATTGGAGTTATTTTGTGTATAATGATGTTAGTTTTATAATAACTATGTAGTAAGCTACAAAGCAGACTTTGGGGATGTAATTCTTTAACAATTTTGTGAACCTGTCAAACTATTCACTAAAACAATTAGTAAATTAATGTTGAATTTACCAAATTGGTTCTGAAAAACTGAGTCCAAATGGCAGATACTTGTAGTTCCTTGAAAGACCACTAGGAGCTGGCTTTACAAAATAATGAAAATACAAGCAGTTTTGCAGCCTGGTACAAAAAAAGATGGGTTTGGGTTTTGTAGCCACATGTTATATTCATGACAAATATATGGGGGTAAATTCTTATGTTAATCATCAGTTACAATTACATTAGGCCATAAAATATGCTTAATTATGGGTGTCGATTACAGCTGCATTGCAGGTGTCAAACACATAGCTATCTGCTATGCATACTATGCATAGTATAGCTAACAAGCTAACTAGAGTCATTGTACAGTAGTTTAACTTAACAAGAAATGTAGGAGTGGACACAGGATTGTGTATGGATATGGTATGGATGATGAAGTTCAATCAAATGCTTTGGTACATAATGTTAGCCACCATATCATTTTAGGTATGCTAAGCTAGCTAGTTTGTGGTAAGTGAGGTAAGTAGGCATGTTCAACTGAAAGGTAGGTTCCATTCATTCTGCCAATTTGTCCATTTATAGAACCAGAGTCAACTTCTGCTGACATGGTGATGACCAGAGCTTCCACAGTTCAACCTATGGCTGATGTCTCAGAGGGTTTCCCAAGTTCTTACACAGTCTGTGGAATAAACACAATGTTTCCTCATGTTATAAGTTATGATACTGAATTAAATGTCTATGAAATCTGAACTCATAATTATAGAAAAATATATGTGACCAAAGACTTTATAAATGGGAACTGGAGAAAAGATGGAACAAATATTTTTTTTTTCACAAAAAGGGCTTAAGTGGAGGCAAAGTTCATAATTTTATTGCTGCTCATTTATTGCAGGAATCTATCTAAAGGCAATTTACTCAGTGAAGTATTCATTAGTGCGAAACAATTGTGAACTGTTATCAATGCTGTATGACTTGAACTTAAAAAACACCTACAAAAATGCTGAATGTGTGAGAGGTTTTCCTTTTTTTTTTTTTTCAATTAGTGCCTTGGTGAGGCTAGGAATCGCCACCAACAACAAGACTCAAGTTCTCTAGAGGGAAAAGTGTTGTTGCTTTCATTGTAAAAAGAACACCTAAAAGAAATGTGCAGGATGACATTTTAATTTTAAAGATATAAACACATAAACACACTTTTAGTCTTTTTGTTTAAGTGTTTTGTTTTCATGGCTTTTAAATATATTGTTTTACATTCTACTTACATTTCCTCTACTGATAAAATGAATGTAAATACTAATATATTTTAATGTTTAACGTTCCAATTTTTGTTGTCCATTTTCTTATGATTCAAAAAACGTTATTGACACACGTGGACAGCTGAGGTCATGTACCTGTTTATGGCAGTGTGTCAAGTTTGCATTGGCTGTGTATAGTATGAGTTTGTACAAGCCTTTTTGTGAATAAGCATGTGAGGTTTTTTATTTACTGTTGTAAAAATATTTGTTTTTGCACAGTTAAGTGCAAAATTTATATAGATCAGCACTTGATTCTTTTATTTCCGGTAGTTAATCACAAACACATATTTAGTGTCTTACACTTGTGCAGTACTCATGTTTCCTCAATGGATGAGATAAATGCAAATACCAACTGTATGTGCATGCATACTTTAAATGTTTGCTTTAAATGTCACATGCCACAGACTAAATGAAGTAGCTAAACATGTTATACTAGGTTATGTCTATATTGTCCTCTCCTTCCTCAGTAATTAAATCATGTTTTCCAGCCTACTATAAATAAGTAGGAGTAAGAGCAATTTATTAACATTCTTAAAATAGGAAATCACTCCAAACTCCGTCAGTTGCATCCAGACAGACAGAGGACATTTATATATGACTGTGTGCACAACATTTTTTTGAGGTTTTCTGTTATAAGCTGAAACTTCATTGCAGCACATTCATTAACAGTGTACTAATGTTTATAACAATCCTCAGGGGTATATGTGGCAAAGAGACAGGTGGCATTGATGGTTTCAAATTGCTGTCCACTCACTTTTTTTTAGCTTTAGAGGTAAGAGTAGCGCAGAATTTTCCATTAATTACTTCTTTACATTTTACTTCCTCTACAAGCAAAACGGTCTTATCTTCTCTTTTTTTTTTTCTTAAAGAGGTCTTATTATGCTTTTTCAAATATTATCTTTCATGCAGTGTGTCATGTAGCTGTATGTGAACATAAACTATCTGCA
>JAQMYJ010000037.1:26030634-26058345 GCA_030014305.1 Clarias laeviceps
CCCCGCCTCGTGCCCTAAGCCTCCTGGGATAGGCTCCAGGTCCCCGTGACCCTGAATACAGGATAAAGCGGTATAGATGGTGAGTGAGTGAGTGAGTGACTGAGATTATGACAGTAAAACACAGCTTGATTATAGTGGCTTGAAACAACTGTAATTGGAGAAAACCAATTAAGTTTTGCTTAGAATTACAGTACTTAATGCAGCAAGGTTGCATCTCTAAGCCGTATAGCATCGCTGGTCTTACCACTGTCTTGTACACCTTTCCTTTCATTCTCGCTGATATTCTTTTATCACAAAACACATGACACTTTTCTCCACCCGTTCCAACCTGCCTGTACACGCCTTACCTCCTTTCCACACTCTATGTTGCTCTGGACCGTTGACCCTATTGGTACTTAAAGTCCTGCACATTCTTCACCTGACAATATCATCTACAAACATCATAGTCCATGGAGACTCCTGTCTAACCTCATCTGTCATCCTGTCTATCCGTGGAGCAAACAAGAAGGGGCTCAGAGCCAATCCTTGATGCAGATCTACATCCATCCAACTCTTCTGTCACACCTACAGCACCACTCTAAAATACTTCTCAGCCACTACAGACTTCCTCATACAATACCACAGCTTCTCTCTCGGCACCCTGTCATACGTTATCTTTAAATCTACAAAGACACAAATGCTCACCTCTGCCCTTAACCTAGCTTCCACTAGTCTTTCTTAAAGCTTCATTGTATGGCTCATCAGCTTTATTCCTATAACTGCCACAGCTCTGCACATCTCCCTTGTTCTTAAAGATTGGATACCAATGCACTTCTCCTCCATTCCTCTGGGATCCTCTCACTCTCAGAGATCTTGTTAAACAGACTAGTCAGAAACTCTACTGCTACCTCTTCTAAGCACTTCCATACCTCCACAGATATGTCATCAGGACCAACGTCCTTTCCACTCTTCATCCTCTTCAACACGCTCCTCACCTCATACTTTGCAGTCACTGATCCCTTTCAGATTACAACGTCGACACAAGATATAATCCACCTTAGTGCTTCTGCCTCCGTTCTTATGTCACCCTACTGTATGTTCCTTCCTCTTCTTGAAGAAACTATTCACCACTGCCATTTCCATCCTCTTTGCAAAGTCCACCACCATCTGTCCTTCTGTGTTCCTGTCCTGCCCATCACATTCTCATCGCCTCTGTTCCCTTCCCCAACATGTCCATTAACATCTGCACCAATCACCACTCTCTCAACTCTCTGCATGCTCTGCATTACTTCATCTAACTCACTAACTCACTCCAGAATTTCTCCTTCTCTTCTAACTCGCATTCCTACCTGTGGGGCATAACAACTACTGTCACTTCTAAGCTCTTGCCTTTCCTTTTCTCTCTCTGCCAACGAACATGCCTTCCTCCTCTCCTTCTTCAACCAACAGTAGCCCAATTTCCACCAGCACCCTGTAGGTCAACAGCACTGGTGGCGGTCAGATGGCCAGAAGTCCTGTTAATGATTTGCATGATTGATTTGGCAAATGTTTTACGTTGGATGCCCTTCCTGCCATAACCCTCTGCATTTATGCAGATTTGGGACTGGCTCAAGAAGACACTGGATTGTGCCCCCCCTGTGCTTGCATTAATTAATGCAGCCGGGGCCGAAGCTATACGATTTTGCTGAAAGATTTAACAAAAACATTTTACACAGTTTAAAACTACTTATAACTTACAAAACGTAAAAAACCTCAATGTATTTTGTAGCCTCCTTTTTTTGTAAACATTGTCTTCACATACTTTTTTAGGAGTCGTCCTACTCATTGCTGAAAGTAAGAGTAGGGAGCTTCATAAATAACTTTTATGTCTTACTCTGAGGTAGGACTTTTTTTCTAGGAATGATTCTAAGATGCTTAGTAAATATGGGCCCTGGTGAAGATTCCTGTTGGAAGACGGTAATGTTTATGAACATTTCAGTCAGCATTTTAATCTAAACCTGTTTTCTTGTGTTGGAAGGGGTTTCTATGAGTTTGCACTTGCAAATGACAAGCACATTTTTCTTCACTTTTTTTTTTCCTCCAACAATAAAACTGTAGTGTTAAACTTCCTATGTAATTACTATTTTGTCATCTGATTCAATTAATCAAATCAGTGGGTATGTTTTTTTTCCAGTGATTATTATTGTTTTTAGAGTATTTAGATCAGTTTAGAAATGGTACAAGGTCTAAAACTTTAAGTAGTTTTTATACATCAAAACCTGTAAGGAATACAGTATACAGTAGCTGCTTGACATACAGTACAATAATAATAATTCAGTTCACTTTAATTCAGTTCAATTTTATTTGCATAGTCCTTTTAACAAAGGTCATTGTTGCAAAGCAGCTTTACAGAAATAAAAAACATAGAAATAAATAAAAAAAATTACAGAACAAATTTTTAGTAATATTATCTAAATGAGCTTCAAATGAAAGACTGGAATCAATAAGCACGCAAAGGTTTTTTACTGCATTCAGAGATATTGTGTGATAAGATAAGGAATATTAGTGCTCTTGATATTAATTTAATCAAATCAAAAGTTGCAATGCCCCAAAATCTTATTATAACAACAGTCAACCTATGATTTCCTGTTCTATGCATGATACAAATTGTTAACTAAAGAACTGCTAACTGCTAACACTGCCCCTTGCCTAACTATTAACTCTACTCTGATCCCTTGAGGTATGGACTCCACAAGACCCTTAAAGACAGTGGCGACTGGTGTAAACTTTTTTTTTTTTTTTTTTTATGGGGGCGCAAATAAAATTTAACTTTTAATAATCACCTGTAAATATCCATAAGAAGTGCTGGAAAAGCACAGAGTGTAAGCTTAATTAGAAGATCAGGTCCATGTTCTTTAACCTTTTTTCTTTTTTCGTCCAATTGCCTTGCGAAGGGTTTTTTTAGCAAAGAAATTATAGAATTTTCTCTCTTTCTACACAAACACAAATGAACGTAATACAGTTTAGATTTTTTTTTTATTATAAAAAATTTATATTAAGAAATACAGCAGAATATTGTGACTAATTGACTTTCTTTCATTATTAAAATAAATAATTATTATGTTAAATAATTACAATAATGTTAAAGTAGCATTCTTCTCTGCCAAACTTTAAGGAAGCGGCGCCCCCGGCGCCCCTTATTGACCAGCCACCACTGCTTAAAGATGTGCCGTAATAACTGGCACCAAGATATTCACAGGAAATCCTTTATGTCCTGTAAGTTAGGATTTATGTCCTGGATAGGACAATTTTTTGCATTATGGACACATTATCCTGCTGAAAAAGACCATGAAGATAATGTCACCCTTTTCCAGTGCTCAATGATGCACTGCTGATGCTTGTGCACTATGTGCACATTGTAAGTACTTTTAACAATGAACAGGGTCAACATGTCACTCTGATCAGGCTGCAGCTATGCAGCTCTATACACAAGAATGCACTGTGACCTTTCTATTATAGCCAACAAGAACTTTTTCAAAAATAGGATGGCCCAACTTTGGCCTGACGTAGAACACTGACAAAAGGTTAGCAAAATTTTGCTGCTGTTGGGCCAACAGAGTAGCACTATCTGGGCCTGGGTCTGCAAAAAGCTAAGATACTGTAGCTTCAAAGAGATTTCATTGTTGATAGGTATCAGTAAGATGAAAGGGAAGAAATAATTTCTAAGGAATTAAATATACCTTGGAACACACTGAAGACAGTCAAGTGGAATAAAATATAAAATATGGCACAACAGTGACATTACCAAGAACTAGATGTCCCTCCAAAATTGATGAAAAGACAAGAAGACTGGTCTGGAAGGCTGCCAAAAGGCCTACGGCAACAGTAAAGGAGTTGCAAGAATTTCTGGCAAGTACTGTTTGTGACCTACATGTGACAACAATCACATGAGCTTATGAAGACAAACATCATAGCCCGGCAAAATTTTGCAAAAATGTACATCAAATCTCCCAAAACTGCGCCTGATGAGACAAAGGTTGAACTTTTTGGCCATAATATCAAAAGTTGTGTTTTGCACAAAAACAGAGCACATCACCCAAAGAACACCACACCCGTGGTGACGCATGGGGCTGTTTTTCTTTAGCTGGAAACACTTTTGTCAAGGTGAACAGAAATTATAAACAGTTGTAAATACCAGTCTATATTGGCACAAAACCTTTAGGCATCTTCTAGAATGCTGAAATTCACCTTTCAGCAAAACAACAAGCCAAAGCATATATCCAAATCAACAAAACAACGGCTTCAACTGAAGAGGATTAAAGTTTTGGAATGGCTCAGCCAGACCCCAGACCTGAATCCACTTGAAAATCTGTAGGAGGGACTCGAAGGGGCTGTGCACAGGGGTTGTCCTTGCAATCTGACAGATTTAGAGCGCTTGTTGTGCAAGGAAGAGTGGGAAAACATTGCCAAGTCAAGATCCCATGCTGATAAACCCCTATCCAAAAACAATGAACAATGAATACAATGAATACAATGATGAATGCTGTAATAAAATTAAAAGGTGCTTCAACAAAGTACTGTATTATTTGAAGCTCTGCATATTTATGCAACCAAATTAAAGTAAGTTTTTCATTTTTTTTTTTTTTTTATAGTTTTAGTTTCAACTTTGAAGTTTTTCATTAGAATCGAAAGAAAGTTCTGGATGTGCTCATAATTTTATTAGGACGTGGTCTAGGTCAGGATGCTGATGTTTCTTCAGTAACCAAAAAACAAGAGAAAACTAGTTGAAAATAAATCATGTCAACTTCATACTCGTCAACATTTACATTTTTTTACATAATGTGGAGGCACTAGTGTGCTATTTACAATATCTGCACAAATATAACAATCCAAAACAACAACAAGCAAAGTGTCATCTGAACACACATAGCAATGCAAAGGTAATGATTCTGCCAGGGATCAGTACGGATGGGGTTTATATATGCTTTCGGGCCTATGTCCACCCAATCGCAAAATGGAAGATGGGAGCAAGGCTTGTAAGGTAAGTGACCTACCTTTGGAAGGCAGGAGGCAAGAATAAAAGACATTTGAGTAGAAAAAAAAGAGACACCCATCCCATCACCGCCAGAGACACATGGATGGCACACAGCATAATCAGAAACACAATCAGGGATATAACAGACCAAATCATTGATAACATACAGTACTGTATGTGCTTGTTGTAGTTTTTAACATCCCATTTCAGATTTAGTCTCCCTGCGCTGTTATAATAAGCAACCCATAAATGGTCAGTGCGGTTTTGGTCAGGGCTTATAGTGCAGGTTACTCAAGTTCTTTTGCCTACTTACTAAGCAATGAATAGTTTATTGAAATAAACTGATTGTAGTAAATATAGGAATACACATCTTCAGGAACAGAGAAAATCATCAGTCTTTGACAATTAGTACTTTTTAACTACATCATGTTCAATATCAATGAATAATATCATATGTAACTACGGTGGCCCAGAAGGGCAGATCATCTTTCCCGTATATGTGTATGTTTTTACCCTTGTAAGTGTGTTTTTTTCCCGTTGAAAATGTGTGCTTTTTCCCTTGAAAATATATGCTTTTTCCCGTGTAAGTGTATGATTTTTCCCGTTTGTGCGCAATTACTTTTTCCCGTGTGAGAACTCTCTTTCTCCCATAAAAAATAATACACTTACACGAGAAAAAGCACACATTTACAAGGGAAAAAGCATATATTTGCAAGGGAAAAAAACACTTACAAGGGAAAAAACATACACATATACGGGAAAAATGATTTCCCCTTCTGGGCCACCGTACGTAACATCATTTAGCAATATTATCTGCAATATTACTCGTCACTGTTGCTATGTAAATTCTACATCAGGATCTGGTTTCTGCTACTCTATTGCTACCAGTTGCTGAGTTCTACTTTTGTCTATCCTATGTCTAGTTTGTGGATTTTTTATTATTATTTTACTTTATTTATTACAACACTTCATTGTGTGTATTTTTTACGCTCTTTGCTGTTAGAGCAGCTTCTGGCACAATAATTTCCTCTGGGATTAGTAAAGTTTTATCTTATCTTATCTTATCTTATCTAGATATATAAGAAACAATTTCTGAATAAGTTTGCCTACTTGGGCATATTGGCCTCTTAACCAACAAGTTGCATTTTTGAAGTTATTTATGTTAGTTAATGTTAGTTATTATGTAGACCAGCTTTTTTCCCCCACTGGAGCTGTTGTCATGTAATGGCCTCTAGCAATAACTTGGTGGTGTTTTGTTCTGTATTATTGAAATGTGTTCTGCAAACCTTTGGCACTTGCATTCTAAAGTATTCAGAATTAAGTGTGGATTGATTAAATGTGTACAGTATTAGGATATGGTGTAACACTGCAGAACATTTGGGGACTATTTTGGAAGTTTTTTTTTAAGAAGACAAAAGGAGGAACATGATTTCTGCTGAACTATGAATAACTTCCCAGTCTCCACAGAATAAAAAAACAATCCACTAGATTTTGCATATTCTTCCATAGTTTGCATGGCTTACTTTTTTGACTTTTCCTCCTTTTCCTCTTACAGTACTTTAATGTCTGCCATTCACTCATGCTCTTTACTGCTTATCTTGTGAAGGACACCGGAGTACAAGCATGGTGAGAACATGTAAACCCCTGCATACTGTGTATGTCTGCACAGACATGAGACTATTGGTTTTACACATCTTGGTTTATTTTTCTAGTTCTTAGGTCTTGGTCTTTGTTTACATATTAATTGTTTTATTAATAAAACAAAATAAAATAATGTCTTATTTATTAATTAATAAAATCCCACTGCTTTGGAGTTTATGAAAGTTTATACATTTTCCCATAAGAAGACTTACTAATGTACACCTCAACTCAATCTGGTTCATATCATCAATTTGCATACATCAATTACAGCCATATACTGTATATTACTTGCCATATTTTTTTTATTTATTTATTTTTTTTTTTAATCACTTGCAAAGAATTTTGCACATACATTATGTAGAGTTCCAACTTAGCAGGTAAACCTCATATGCTGTTTCATTTTAGAGATGTGAGAACACCCTGAAATATAATTTCCTGTGATATGCAATTATAAAACGGTATGCTATGCTACTGCAAATAATGATCACCAGAACAAGAAAACATGTACTTGAGTTCAGGTTTTGACCAGGGTCGTTGGAGCTGTGGCAAACATTGTGGAAGAGTTTCTGCCTTTGGAAATGTCAATTAGTCTAAAGTCTTTGGACTATGGAAGAAAAATAAAGCACCTGAAGTACTAGTGTATCTTACCAGCAAGTACTGGGTTGTCAGGAGACGAGGTTAAGAACAAAGTATTTTGTGAGGAATCTAAAGCAAAAACTCCCACTTCAGACACCCCCTACTACTCAAAATTAAACAACCCAATATTTAATTGCGTTGATATTCTTCTGCAACCTCTCTAACTTCTAAAAAGTCTGAAATGTTCATTTCCCTATTATTTTATAATAAGTTATGCTTTTGCTTTTCTAATGTCAATTTAACATTTTAAACATTAAAACTTAGATACAATGGGATCAAAGTTTAATCATTCCTTCACAGTCGTCATAAAAATAATAAAATCCACAGTCCTTGTAAAAAATCTGCCCCTGGATTTTCCTCAAGTTTTGAATCACATACTTTCTTTGAATCGTGCCCTTCATCAACATGCAGTCTTAACCCACATATTATAGAGAAACCATTCTTCAAACCTTTAACTGACCAGTTCTCAAATGAATGCTGAATGCCACCGCTTCCTACAATCACTTATTAGAATTCATGGGACATATAAATGGTCTGGTCATGACGAGGGGAAGGAAAAACCATGGACTTAACCACTGCACAGACTGCAGAAGAGGAACTGTCTGACAAAGAGAAAAAGGAAGAGCTAAAAAGGGTAACAGATAAACAAAAGAACCCCATAGAATGAAAGACTTCCTTAAAGTCAAAGGCAGGCAATAATGATGACGTCTGTTTACAGCAGAACTGTCGCTTATTCTCAAAAAGAGAATTTTAATAGTTAAACATATGTATATATAGGGAATATATATATATATATATATATATATAATTNNNNATATATAATTCAAAATCTTGCACATTGTTTTACATTGAAATTCTAGTGTGTGTGTGTGTGTGTGTGTGCTTTGTCAGTTGTCATGTGTTTTTCAAGTGCATTTACATATATCTACACTATCAGGTGTTCCATGTGCTAGGACCAGTAATTCAGGCATGTTAGCTTTTATGCCACATAATCTTGTTAATGTCAACTATAACACCTTATTTACTATTCAAATGAGACAGTTTGCACAATTCACCCAGCTCAGTCTGACACATAGCAGATTTTGTTCATGAAGTGTATTTCCGATTTCATTGAAGATCACTTAAAGAAACATCATTTAAAACAGACTAATTCAAATAACATGTTTAATGTGGCATAGTTTTTAATGCATTATTGCAGATAACAAACTAATATAGTTTATATTAGTGTGTTCTGACATTGACTTGGCAATAAAGAGATTTCAGAGTAGAGCTGACATGCCATTAAGTCTATCAATTTATGAGTCCACTCACCAAGGAGTATTTGAACAGAACAGTTTTAACAAAGGGCTTATTATAGTTAATTTTTATTTAGAGCAAGGTAAAATACATATCAAGTGACTGGCTATAAGCCAATAGGCCATGACTGCTATCAAAAGATATACTTACTTTCAGTAACCAGGATGAAGTGGTTACTGAAAAGGAGTATATCAAAAGATAAACTCATTCTCAATAACCACTTCATCCAGGTCAGTGTTGCAGTTAACCCTGGGCATGAGGAGAGAATAATACACCCCGATGCCAGTCCACCTTATGGAATATAGTAATATACTTAAAACAAGTGTGTCTAGGAAACTGTTGCTATGAATTGAATGTGTAAATCCATTTTCCCCCAAGGAATAAGGATCATTTAATAAATCTTTTGTATTTACAAAAATACCTCCTTCTACTTTTGCTTTTAGAATGCATATGATGAGAATGACCTCTGATTCTCGCTTGCTTCTCCACTGATTGGTAAAAGAGAATCCATAAAAAATTTACAGTAGCTAATGTTATTGCAATCACTGCAAGATCACTGCAACTAGTAAGCTGATGTGACTCAGGACATTTTGTGTAATTTGCATTTGTCAAAACATCAATTGCCCTTATAAACACTTCCATTTATCATCTCGTGAGAGTAATAATTTCAAACCATAGACATTTTATTAGAGTTGTTCACCCATTCTACAATAAGAGCCACTCTTCCGGGAATAGTCATGTGCTTCCAACTTTGTGGCAACAGAGTGGAAAAGCCGACTATGGTGTCAAGGTCAGTTGTCCATATACAGTATACAGTATCTGCCATGTAAGCCTTTTTGGACATTTAGTATACAATAAAACCATGATAAGTTATACTATTCTTTACAACAAGTGCTTTAGTAGCCATAGTTTTAGATTAAAGATGTTAGCTGCATGATTTGGATTGATAAAATTTTATGTTAAGATTATTACCTTAAAAGGGGGCATTAGTGGCTCATTGATAGGTTTATCGCCTGCCATGCAATTCTAAAACCCCAGCCAGTGGATGCAGCAGTGCTGTTGTGAAAAAATTTAAAATAAAAACAGCAAAAACAAAAGTGAATAGTAACACATGGACATCATAATGATGGATGTAGAAGTTCTTTCTTGGGTAGCCTCAGGACCACAATTCCTACAAAATGTTTTGCACTTAAGACTCCATCACTGAAGTTGATATTTTAAACACAAACACTAAAACTACAGTTAGTTCAGCAATAACTCTGATATCCAGATATATAAGTTGCTCATAAGTTACTGTTTACAAAATTGCACTGTTTGACTACATGTTATAGTAGGGAGATTATTTATAGTTGTGCTATTCAGTGTCACACAGATGAGGATGCATTCCCTTCTGAGTCAAGGTTTCTTCCTCATATCATCTCATATTTTCCTTGCAACCATTGCCTCTAGTTTGCTCATCAGGGATAACTTCATAAATGTAAAATTTATTTCCAGAATTTGTTTATTTGTGTAATGCTGCTTTGTGACAATGTACATTGTTAAAAGTGCTGCACAAATAAAAATGTTATTTGAAATTTAATAATTTTGCTGAATAAATACATGTAAATCAGTATATTTCAGTTCGCATAATTTTTTAAGTCCTAAATCATCATTCAAGTCCTAAAAACTAGATAAAGAAAAACATTATGCAAACCAAAAGTTAAATGTACGCTGAAAATTAGAAAAGGTTAAAAAAAAATGAATATATATATATATTTATCCAGCAGCAGTTTATATAACATGTGGTAACCTTTCTTGCACCTCATGAGCATATTACAGCATCAGATATCACCTTATATATGATCTTTACAATGTTACTCTTATGTTTTTGTTTTGTTTTTACCTTTAAGATCCATTCAATTATGACAAGCTGAAATTGACACCCATATTTTGCCATTTGTAATGTGGATTTCTAAATGCAAATAGATTACTTGGGGGAAAAACTTTGCCCAAGATCAATAGATTATAAAGTTTGCATTAAGCTATTACCTGAAAACCTCTAGTGTTCTATGCTCAGATCAATAGTCTGAATACAAAGTAATATATCCTTAAGACATTTGTAAAAAAAATATATATATATATATATATATATATATATAATAATCAAATAAATAAATATATATATTTATTTGATTATTATATTTATGTATTTTTTTTAAATACTATATAAAACATTAGTACCCTGAAGATTTTAATCATAGAGGGTTGCGCAAAAAAAGGCACACAAATCTTTAAATTCAGTACATTAAGTTACAAGATGCAAGTTTAACGTTGCTTATTATAAGTCATTTATGAGGTTTTATGAGGAAAATTTTTACACTCCCAATATATAAACAACAAGGATTACCTTCTGAAAGAACTGTGTTACTGACTGTCTGTGTCTAAATAACCCTTAGTTAGAAACCCATTAGTCAACCTCTATTTTCAATGGGTGTGCTAGAAACAGTGAGGAGTGGCACTGAGAGTTTATAGAACGGTATTAAAAGCAGACCATAACTCTGTTACTAATAGCGCTGACTAACACAGAAACGTCTGTGTCAATAACGGAATTGTTTATTTTAAACCGGACCTGGACTTTTAAAATAGCTAAGAAACTAATTAAAAATGTTATGAAATCAAATTTTGAATATAGAATTGTTTTGATGTTTATTATCGTGGTTATTCCAATAGAATAGTGTTTATGAAAAGTTGGCATCTTGATTTGTGGCAACAAACTGACTGCAGATCAGCCATAGTAACGAATACAACACTGGAAATACCACATCATATTACGCATGCTAGCGTCTTATTCTAAAAAGTCCATAATGAAGGATTTGTCATAAACTTAGATATCCAAGTCTGGTAAAACGTTAACGCATGCGCGGCACAAATCGGGCAGGACACACACACACACACACAGAGAGGGGCTGCCGTTTTGTTTGTTTTTTAACCCTCCTTCTCGTCAAGGCGCTGTGTTTCCGTGTCACGTGACCAGTATTCCAAACAGCGCGAAAAGCAGATGGTAATTACGAAAACTAACATGACAGGGAGTGTCTGTTTCGCTGGTGTGTGTTTTTTTGAGTGTTCTGTAATTCGTCGATCTTCTCCTGGGTATTTTGTGTAAAACGAAGAGTTTACATTGGCTAGGGCACGAGCGCAGGTCTACTTGTTTGCTACCTTTCTGGGTCATGTGACCAGGAGGCGGGTTCAACAAGGCTCTGACTCGACAGGTAGGAACAAGGTGAGTGAAGAACGTGAAAAAGCGTAACATTGAGAAATAAAAAAAAGACGAGCGCTCTTCTTGCCATGACTGAAAGCAGCTACACTTGACTTACTGCTGACTGAGCACTTGTTACCTGGTATTGTATTTGAAACAGGACACTGAGGCAGGACGAGCGCGACTTTTCCCGACCACCAGAGCGATGTTGAACCCTTTGAGCAGCGGGCGCAAAGCGCAGGGAAAACTTGCGACGCGCCTGGAGGAGGTAAAGAACCCATGGCGGCCCGTTTCCACGTTAGTTCTGAGCCATAACGAAGCGGCGCGTCTCGCCACGGACGCCCTTCTCGAGTTCGGAGAGAAGGAATACCGCCGGGTTTTGACGGAGGAGAAAGAGATCAGCTTCCTTTCCGCGCAAGAAATTCGCTATATTACCGAGCATCAGGCTAAGACTGAGAATCCTGAGAACGGCTCTAATGGACTGGGAGACTTTGGGGAAGGAGACACGGTTTCAGAGCTCACTTCGGGAACTTATTTCCCCATGATGTCAGATGAAGAGCCGCCCATGCTGGAGCTCGGCTGGCCCGAAGTGCCAAACCGCCCTGGGCCAAGCGAGACCCAGATCTACTTCCAAAGAGACAAATCGCAAAATTTCAAAGACTTGGTTCGATCGTTAATCAGTAAGGCAAAAAAGGTAAGAAACATACATTATGCATAGTAATATGTACCATGAAAAACATTTTTGATTCTTAAAATAATTATTATTGAGTTTATAATAAAATATGATTAAAAACAGACTATAAATCCTCAGACTTTTAAACCAATTTTTGTAATTAATCTAAACTGAACTATAAAGTTCATATAGTGAGTTAGTATTGGGGAGAGCGAGGCAAGATGGCAAGTTAGTTAGTTTTTTCTCTTCATACCCCCAACATCAGTGCTGTGTTCTGGGGACAATTTCCTGTTCACATGGTCATAGTCATAGATGTAGCACAACAGAGCGCTTATTCTCCATATGAGGAGAAATAATGTGCCACATCATTTGATTGAAATGTGTTTGGAGCTTCAAACACTTACCTTATTGAAACTCCAATCACTAAAGAGAACGTCATGCAAGAGTGCTTATGAAAACCAAAGAAAAGATCTAAGATGTTGTAACATTTAAGGTGTGTTGATTGATTCACAGTGTAAACTCTGGCGTTAAGTAAAAAGATAATAACAAATAAAAAGATAAAAGCAGGGAACAATGGTGTAGGTGTTACCCGTTGTGAGATAAGTGTGCACATGTACCTTAACAAATAGCACTATATCTGTTTGTAACCACTAGCCCTGGTCATAGTTAGTCTAATCTGTGATGAGCAAAACAACAAATTAACATTACTTATCATGTAAAAATTAAAAAGGCTTTGTAAGATGTGAATGTTAGATGAATGGATGGAAGGCAGGATGAACAGTCAGACATACAGACGGACAAATAGACAGATAAATAGAGTACTTTATTAATCTCCAAGAGATTGTTATAGCAGCCAGTTCACAAATTATAAAAACAAAAGAGACAAGGTATATGGAAGTTCAGATTATTTAACAGTTGTTTGTTTGTTTGTTTGTTTGTTTATAATTTTTGATGTATCTAGAAAAGGGTAATCTTTTCCTGAGTTAGATTTGAGCCACACATTAGTTTGCAGTGTCAACTTCCCCTGTAGCCATGGTATATGCTTAAAATTTGTTTAAAAAATCATATACAACTAGGGTTGTTCCTATACCGATACTAGTATCGGAAATGCTGCCGATACCACAAAAACATCTGGCATCGGTATCGGCGAGTATTTGAGTCCACGTACCGATCCGATACCATTTTTCTAAAACCTAGTTATGCCCGCTAGCTTTGTTTTTCTAACAAAAAAAAAAAAAATCTAGACTGATGGTATGCTTAGTCTTTGAACTACTGAACCAGGATGTATTTATGTATAGACACTATATTGTGTGAGGCAGTATTCGGATACAAAAGAGACAATACACACAAGGACACCTGAAGATTCGTCACTTTTCACATACGCCAAAAAAAAAAGAATTTCTAGACTGATGTTTTTTTTTTGGACTTTGTCAATAAATACATCCTGGTTCATTAGGTCAGACACTTCAAAGCATTCCTGTTAATCGCTGTGTAAGCAATATCACTTCTTTTAGATCTGCTTCATTGTGTTTTTTTTTTTTTTTTTCAATTCATTACTTTTATTTGGGTTTGAATTTGAATATTGAGGAATCAATGAGAAATCAATGAGATATCACTCACTCATTTTCTATGCCGCTTAATCCGGTACACAGGATTGCGGGGGGCCTGGACAGGGTGTCAATTCATCGCAGGACACACGTGCGCGCGCACACACACACACACACACACACACTACAGGCGATTTGGAAACGCCAGTTAGCCTAATCTGCATGTCTTTAGACTGTGTAAGGAAACCAGAGTACCCAGAGGAAACCCACCAAGCATGGAGAGAACATGCAAAATCCATGCACCTGGTCGGGAATCGAACCCGGACCCTGGAGATGCTAGGCGACAGTGCTAACCACTAAGCCCTCGTGCCGCCAATGAGAAATCAATTGAAAATAAAATAAATACAACATATGTACTGGAGAATTATTTTTTTGATTTAGCAAGGACTTTATTACAGTGTTATGTGCAGCATGACTACATGCACCACTGTGCCCCTTCTTAATCAGTGTAGATGCTCACTGTTTACGACACCAAACCTGTACTGTGTATCTTTATATGACTGTTTACCCAAAAGTGATGATTTGATGCATATAGTCATATAGTATGTATCATATAGTGAGTTAGTATTGGGGAGAGTGAGGCAAGTTGCCTCGTTACTTATTCTGTCATTTGCTAACTCACCCATATAGGGTTAATGTCCTAGGGTTAGGTTTTTTTATATATATATATATATATATATATATATATATATAACAGTGGCCTTAAAATTTTGGCTAGTTCATTAAAATACATAGCATACTAGGGCTAAAATGTTATCTGCAAGTAGGCTTAGTAGGCTTAGTAGGCTTTTAAAATTGCAATAGGTATTGGTTGCATGTTAGTAAGTTTTTTTTTTTTTTTTGTAATCTTTACTGTTGTGTATTTTCTTTGCACTCTGCATTCTTACATTTTCTGTTACTCATTATAGTACTTCAGTAAAACAATGCCCATGTCTATCTAATCAATCCACCATGCATTATAGACCCAGGAAGTATATAAAGTGATAAACTATGGTTGAATCATGATGGGCCTTTAGAAGAATAATTTACTGCACTAAATAGTACTGTATTTATTAGATGTATCTAAATGTTTGCAAAAGTCATAGTTCGGTACTTACAGTACTTTGGTTTTGAAGTCACAATTTTTCTAGTACAGTGAATTGAAAATAGACATGACATTTCTTTACCTTCATTAAGAATTGCAAGCATATAAACTTGTGTATAAATTCAGTGGCAAAGTGGTCATAATTTTGGGAACATGAGTGCATATTATTTTTAAAAAAGTAAAGGAACAGTAGTAAACACTGTAGAATTATTTTCTAATAAGAAACGTTTCACTGCCTTTGTTTTATCCACCTGTGTTTAACCATTGCTACTGTAGTTCAGTGAAAAACCAAACTGTTTTCAAACAGGATATATGACCTGGCATTAAGCAATATAGATTAAGAATGAGCACATGTAGTTTGTGTTTTGAATGATTTAATTGACTTGCTTGTGCTGAGCAATTAAGCCACATAGTTGCTTGGTCATGGCTCCATGATTGAATCGGAAAGAAACCTGCATACTTTTATATATATGTGGTGCATTCTATATATTTTCTGTATGTTTTTAGGTCATTGCCTTGGTCATGGACATTTTCACTGATGTGGACTTATTCTGTGATTTGCTTGAAGCCTCCCTCAAGCGCAAGGTTCCTGTGTACATTCTGCTTGATGAGAAGAATCTCAGTTATTTCATTGACATGTGCAATACACTAGACATCCAGCAATCACACTTAAATGTAAGTATAGATTTTTTTCAATGAAAATGAGATTTAAATGCATTAACTAATTGCAGGTTTTATTATCTTTTTATTTTATATTTTTATATTTATTATATTTATTTATTATTTTTATCTCTATGCAAATGTTCAGAAACAATGGGAAAGATGGTCTTGTTAGCATTATACAGGAATTAGTCATACTATACAGCAATAGTGGAGAAGAAAGAATGAAAGGATGTATTTTGGTGTAAATGTACTTCATCAGTTGAAGTCTGTTGTATTAGTACAATACATCAAACAGTCTGCTGTAAAAAGATTTCCAGGTGAATTGTAGTAGACCTTGCGTCATACACAGCCTGAGATGCCCAAACCTTTTGCGGTGGATTTATAATGCAGTACTCTATGAAGTGATGTACAGCAATTAAAATAATAAATAAATTAATGCAATTACACTCCACAGAATATGCGGATACGAAGTGTATGTGGAGACACATATTGCACCAAAAGTGGGAAGAAATTTACAGGGCAAGTGCAGGAAAAATTCATGATCGTTGACTGCGAGGAAGTAATAGCTGGATCCTACAGGTAAGTCTTTCTTAATAAAATTAAGTATATGTTAACTTATATTATATTACATCTCAATAACATTATAATAATGTTAAACAGAATCAAGCTTTTGTTTACCTTCTTTAGCATCTTTACCATGAAGTATTATCATTTTTAAAGCCTAAAATAGAAACATTCTGGTCTTGTGACTTCAAAGTCATATTACTAAGTAGTCATGTTACATGTCACATTTCTGTTCAGATTGCTACTAGATTGTTTTTAGAAACCTAACAAAGGTCTGTGAGGAAATAAAAGGGTGTGAGCGGAACTTTACTTGACCTAATAAGTATGTGTGGATTTAAGAGCTTAACCATGAAAAGAGGACAAGTTGGCAACTCCCAGGTCCAATGAGCAGTAGCAACCTACTGTGGTCTTATTTCTTTCTGTCACTGTGGTCAATATACAATAATTGTGACTTTGAAACTGGTACCAGTAATGTATTTAAAATATCAATACCAACTTGTCACTAAGGCAGTGAAAATGCAGTCAATGCAGTTTGCTTAGAACATTCAAAACAGTTCTTATTAACAACTGAATACAGGATAAAGCCGTATAGAAGATGAGTGAGCGTGAGTGAGTAAGAACTTCATGTAACAATTTTGCACAAAAATGTTTGTGGATGAGGTCAATTATACTTTTTATGGGGAAGAAATTGAAATTGTCCAAAATTGGTATTGTTACACTTAAAATAATATACATTTGGAAAGTGGTATTGGCCAGGTAAATTGCAGTTGGTGAATGTTAATCAATAAGAATTGAATTAGAAGAAGCATAGAGTTTTAAGTAATAGTTTCTGAAAGACCTGGTTCATGGTTGAGTGCAAAAAGTTTACATATTGGGTAATGTTTATTTATATGAGGAGAAAGTGATAGTCCATATAGTCACTACACATGGGCTTAATTTTTTTTATTTGATAAATTTGAGATTTCTTAACACCAGACATTTACATACATTGTTGGCCAAAAGAGGGTTTCCAAACATGCTCACTAATGTATGACATCAGCCCCTGAAAGTTAAAATACTTGTCATTTTTTGTTGTTAAAACAACATGCTTAGAGTTAATGCTGGGTGATTTTTGCGTTTAATTAAAATAAATGATTTAACACACTTTTCAAACGTTCTAATCTTGATTGTTTGTTTTTATATATAATCTTTTTTTCAATTGAAAAACCAATACAAGGTAAAATGCAGCCTTTTACATAAAATGTGAACCATAATAATAATAATAATAATAATAAAAAAATAGCATTAGGTCCTGATGCACTGTGTGTTATGACACATTTCTATGGGAACCAACATTAACCCTTTCAGCAATTTGAGCTGCAGGAGCTTGTGTATTTGGTCAGATTGAAACATAATCAATAGTAATCATATCATATAGTATCATCAAATTAAAACAAAAAAGGCTTTAAATATTTCACTTTACATGTAATCAATCTACAATATATTCACATTTTAAATTCTATTACAAAAGCAAATAGACTTTTCACAATATACATTTTTCAAGATTCAAAGTGTTTGAATATCTCCATTGTTTGCTGTACTTACTATAGATAGTTCTGTTACTATTTTTGCAGAATTGATCCTAATAAATACGTAATAATACATTTCAATTTCAGTATGTCAAAATCTGAAAAGCAGAATGACAACTGTTTAAAATCAAGATTAAACTTTTGACAATATTGCCCAGCTCTAGTCAAAATACACTCTATTCTCCACCCTTTAAAGCCATTTATTGTAGCTGCTTTTGATTGGCTCAACTTTTGTCATTATGCCATAGTTAATGATGACCCCAGAGCAAAATGAGTGTGACCAGGGGAATATTGGCCAGTGTTCTCTGTTCTTGCTCTTAAGCAATTTTCCTACCAGATTCCATTGGCACTGAACATCTAAATTTTTCACTTAAAAATAAGATTCTTTTTCTTTTCCTGTTCATATGGTCCAAATATTGGCATATTGGTAAAGAAATTATTATGGATTTATTCACATTTTTAAATTCTTTTTTTCTCTTTTATTTTTTTTTTGCAGTTTTACCTGGCTGTCTGCGCAGGTGCACAGCAACATGATTTTGCACTTTTCAGGACGCATTGCTGAAAGCTTTGATCGGGAATTCCGTTGCCTCTATGCAGACTCTCAAATCATTGAGCAGTTCCATAATCCTGATGAGGAAGGTCTTCCCTACTACAGTTACCACACGGGGCCCAACATGGACTTTTTTCATGACAGAGGAACTAAAGAAAGGGAGAAGGTTTGCTCAGAAAACTCCAGTAGCCAGTCCAGCAACAGTGTCTCCAGCATTAAAGCAGCTCCAAACTTAACTCCTCAGGTCTACAAGGTCACCCAGGACAAGAAGGATGCTGGCACAATAAAGAGTTCAGAGAAGCAAGGTGTTCCAAATCCAGGAATTCATATGCCTCATGGAAGTTACATAGGCAGAGGATCCCACAATGATTCCCTACAGAATCCAGCATTGGAATGTTCAACATCTGGAGTGGAATGGGTCAAAGCAGGAGGCTTCCAAACTAGTTTTTCAGGACCAACATCCAGATTTCAAGCCCTGGATCTCCATGATCAGAAGAACTTCCACATTTCTGCCACAGCACAACCAAATCCTCTAGTGGAGAGCAAAACACCCAAAGTACGCAGTCCTACCAATCCTTTTTTTAACAAATTCACTGACTTATTCTCCCCGTCAGTCAAAGAAAAGGACCCCTATGTGTTATATAAACCCCCTCCATATAGTACAGCTTTTGGGGGTCCAGATCTCTCACAAAATGAGCCTGAAAGTAGTCAAAGTCCTCCTCCACCAGGACCTTTGCCCAAGGAACGAATAGGCCATGATGGTAAAATTACCCGTGGGGATGGGAAACGCATGACATTGGGACACAGCAAATTGGACCTGGTCAACCAGTACAACAAGATGAAATCAAAGCAGATCTATAGCCGATTTGAACTGAAAAATAATTTACATTAATATGGTGTCATTTAGTTGATAGAGGTTTTATTCTGATACCTTTTGGGCAAAAAATATGTTTCTCCAGTCATAGATTCTAGTGTATTATGTGCTTTTTGTACACTCCAGAAGGAAAAAAATGCTCTTTGTTGGTAGCCTGTAAACTTTAACAGTTTTCTTATTATCAGGTTTACAATTTTCACTTAATGCTGTATAATTAAGTGCCCTGTATATATACAAGAGGCTGGTGTATGGCATTACTTAAGTGGTAGGTTTTCTGACATTCAGGTGCTGTTTTATTAATACTTTCTGTAATTCATGTGGCAAGCACAGATGATGGTAGAAAAATATAAAAAAGTATTAGCTTCTTAACTAATCTCTTAAAGAAAGGTATTTTAAGTCAAGCAGTACTTTCTTTTACTTGGGAGATTTAATTCCCAATTTTAAGTCTTCCAGATGTTCATGTGTGTTTACAGTATATTAGCCATCCTGAAGCTTGTCCTGCATCTGCATGATTTTATCCACCATGCTTCTGCCACATAATTGTATATTTAAGAAACTCCATGAATGAAAACGTGTTTTATATAGTTTCAATTAAAGCGGATGGTAAATGAATATCTATACTGCAGTACAGACAAGGTGGCCCATAGGTCTGGATCCATAGGCAGAAATGAAACAGTATAAATTATAACAAATGCTCTGACTTCATAGCACTTCACAGAGTATACAGTATATACTCTATACAAGAACCTTGAACATTTCGTGACTTCCTTTTTTAGTGTGATGATCTTAGCAAGTTCTAATATCCTAGTGACTTCTGTTGACCCTGGGGTCAACCTGGTAAAATAAAGCTGAATAATGTTAGGTCTGGTTGATTTCAATCCTTTATTGTTAGTTTTAAAAGCAAGAAAAATATAAAATTTAATCAAAAGAAAAATGACTATGTATGCATACTTTTGGAGCACCGTGTAGATCAGTAAAAGTGTGTGTAAATTACTAGGTTATTTATGTGAGGATGTGCAGTTTAATTAAAAAATATTTAATAGGACATGCTGATCCAATCACTTAATAACTTTATTTTATTGTGACTAAGACATAATGTGTATTGTGTTAAATAACAGTACAAAAGCTAATTAGACCAATATGCTGATAGTGTGCCTATGCTGGAAATACCGCAAGTGAGTCATCAGGAAGATGTCAACTACCATTGTTTTGTTAGATCTTGATCATGGCCTAGGTAGAGATTCTAAATCTTGGTTGAAAAAAAAAAACAAACTACTACTAAATATTATACTGACTGGTAGTCACAGAAACAAAGAATTCTAATAAATCCTAATACAGACTTCACAACAGACAGTTACAAACCCATTTCATCATACTTGGCAAGCTCTACAGGGTCTATTTGTGTACTGGGCGGTCACCGATAACATTAAAACCACTGGTGGGTGACATGATTAACATTTATTATCTTATTACAGTGGCACCAGTTAAGTACTGAGATATATCAGGCAGCAAGTGAACAGTCTGTTCTTAAAGTTGATGTGTTGGAAGCAGGAAAAATGGGGTCTGAGAATTTGACTAGTGCCAGATTGCGGTGGCTAAATGACTGGATCTGATCTCCAAGATGGTCTTTTAGAGTGTTCCTGCTATGCAAAGTTTAGTAATTAGCAAAAGGACAAGCAGAGAATTTACAATGGCGTTGTGTGATTGATGAACGTGGAGGCCAGTCCTTTTGGTCCGTAAGAAACGAGCTTCAGCACATTTACAATACATATACTTTAAGCATTTGCCAGATGCTCTTATCCAGAGCGACTTACAAAAAAAAGCACAAACTGCAGAAAAGGTTAATGCTTGCTTTAATAGAAAGGTGTCCGAACACACCTTTGCTGTGTCATGAGCTGTGTAGCTGCAGACAAGTCAGAACTATTGGGAAACTAGTGCAAGACTATGGAGCAACAGACCAACAGAACAACATGGGGCTGTGTTGTTAAACAAATTATGTTATATTAGTTTAATATCATGAGGACAGCCAAGTGAATGTGTATTACTACATACCTGAGGAAGATATTGTACCAGGATGCACTATGAGAATAAGCAAACAATGCAATGGCAATGTTCAAATAGATGCACTCTTAGTGGTGGCAGAGCAAAGCATGATCTCCCTGTACTCTCACATCAATTAAAGCAGCACAAGCCATTCATTTGTGCATTACTCATCACTCTAATGGTGCAACGGCAGCAGTTCAAAAATATTGTCACATGTTGACAGCATGTGATAGCTTCTGCTTTCCATGGTAAGTTTTATTTTCAGTTGCAGTCCTGTAAACTTTGGGGGAAATTTTTTATTTATTTATTTAATAGCTCATGTTTTATTATAAACATAATATCTTCTTAATTAAATAAAGTTTTCTAAAATGTTTGTGTATGCTGTCAATTAAAGTTCATAGAGACGAATTAAAAAAATAGTCAAAATCTTCTAGAATGCCCCAACAAGTCTGATCCATGAAGGCCCCATCTCATAATTTACAGGATTTTTAGGATCTGCCGCCAACATCTTTGAGCCAGATCCTACAGCAGACCTTCAAAGATCTTGTAAATTCCATGCATTAAGAGCTGCTTTTGTTGCAAAAGGGGAACATACACAATATTTTTAGCGGATTATCTCAATTATCTCAATGTTATGACTGGTATTTTCCACTATACATTTCTGGAGATGGAATTTGTGACTGTAGAGGTTAATATGCTATTGACACATGCATTGGTGGGAAGCATTGTACGGACATATGACATTGCTAAAAGGATTTATATATGAAGAACAAAAATATAATTCTATATAGACTAGCTGAGCAGTTTATTAAGAACACCTGGACACATACTCGTTCATGCCATCATGTAATAATATCAGGTCAACAATTTATCTTAACACATGTAGCACCAAACACCAAACATGGCAAAGCAAAGTCACTGATTTGTGCAAATGTAGACAGACAGGGTTTAGATAATACTTCTGGTCCTATGTCCATCCAGTCAAGAAGCAGGGGACAGGAGCAAGTAAGCCATGTAGAGTGAGTGATCTTCCAGAAGCAGAAACATGATGTTGAAGTGGGCTAGGCCTGGAAAAGGAGGATATGACACTCCTGTCCTACCACTGGAAGAGGCACTATTTAATGGCACTCATTACAGACAAAAGTTATGCTCAAGGACCTAACACCCCCTCCATTAAAAGTGAATGCTGTGTTCACAACTTTCAACCATATGGCACTGGGATAATGAGTCAGCAACTACATTTTCAGAGCCTTTCTTATGCAGAATGTTTAGGATAAAACCACGCAATGTAAAACATACTAGGAGTCTGTTATAGGAAACTGTAATATCCAATATAAATCTCAAAATGTTGTAGAAAGGGAACGGCTTCCTTCTCTAAAGTGCTGTAGTTTATCAGTAGGTTATTAACCTAATGAGAGTAAAAACTAATGGCATGATCTGACATACAGTAACATGTACCCTACATAGAAGCAAATTAACAGCCTTAAATGGAGTCTTGCAGCCAGCAGACATCATAAAATGAACTGGCCTAAATAGGAGAATTGTGAGAGTTAACACAATATAGTCAGTGATACCAAGAAACTAAATCAAAGCACCCTTTTTAACTTTGGTTCCAAGAAATGCGAGTATTGCTTTACCTTTGGCATCTAGTGTGTACACTGTACTGAGGTGAGTAATCGTGGAATGATCACATTTGGAAAGTTAGAGTTAAAGAGGCTGTCGAGAGGCGAGTAAACACATGGTCAAGTACAAATATGCATATGTCAGTATCTGAAAACAACCATATGGTCAGGTCAAGCTTCACAATTATCAGTGTCAAGAACTTGGGTAATTAAATTCTAAAACATTGCCGGTGCATTTCTGAGGACAAATGCCATAACATTATACTGGAGGAAACTGTCTTCAGAAATTTCTGATGCACATGGGTGAGTTGAACTTGCAAATGGCCCTTTAAAAGATCTAGCTTCGTAACAAACTTTGCACTACCTATATGGTCATCACAATTTTCTATTCTTAGAAGGAGAAAACAGTTGTGTATGCATACCTGAGACATTCTTTTCCTGTTAGGAGTATTTACTGTACAGCATCTGATAAAAATCCCACAAATCTAATAGCTACTAAATGGTTGTAAACTCAACTGGACCTATTAAGAAAAGATTACAACCTTATGTTTTGATTATTTTATTTTCCTCAATGTATTTTTAAGATCCAATCTATGATCTAATATTTCATTAGACTGTCTTTAACTTTGGTTATAGCATGCAATGTGGTGGCCAATTCATATGTGAAAATTATTCCTCATGCTCCCAGAACCACAATTTGAGTCCTGGTACAGTATATACTGTACTGTATGCCTGTAACATGGTCCCCCATTAAGGTAGTCAGCTGGTTTTTAATAATGCATTAGATGTTTGTAACCCAATTTTAGTAATTTTCAGTAATGTTTACTTAAACATTATTATTAAAAATCTGAAGTTGTATCTACACAAGATACTTTATGTAGAAATGTAAAATGTTTAACAATATTAAAATGAACTTGAATACACAGTACATGATTCTGTACAACTAGACAAACATGTCCAACATGTCTGCCAGCTGTCCTTCGATACACTTGAAAGTACAAATTATGAAGCAGATTGTATATTATTAATGCTAATGTTATCTGATACTGGCCACATGTATACATGTACTGTGTTTTAGCCACAATATTAGTTTTCTGCTGCATAAAAGAGTTCATAGCTTGATTATTCATTATAAGCTATTACAGATATAGAATAGGCCTTTAGACAAAATTATATTGCAATCACTATGGTGAAATAAATATTTATTAACATGATAAGATACTACTACTAGATAACTACTTAGATGTACTTGCTTTACATTTGTAAAGTACAGCAACTGATTTTTCTGCCCATTTCAGTGCTGAAGCTATTGTAGGCTCAGCATGCATTATAAAAACAACACCATAGAAGCATTTTAAAATATTGACGTGTAAGAAATCCTGTTAGTTCAGATTCTCCGTCTGTGTTAATAATTTTCCTGGAATGATTGACATTTTACTTAGAACACAAGACATAGATCATTAGTCTTTGAATCAGCAATGTTTTTAGTGTTGCTGTTTTAATCTGGTTTCAGTGTTTTGCAATTGCAGTCTAGTTTCTATTCTTTCCAAATAAGCACAACGATGAGTAATGGCAAACACATTGATATTGTTTTATGTTTTCATGTTTTATGGTGTTCATTTTTTTGGTCCTTCCCTTTCATTCTTTTTTAAAACAGAGTGTATTTTTAAATATAGGCAAAAGTATACAGACCTTGGCTAAGGCTATTTAACCTTCGCATGTTTTATGAACTGGTGAAGGAATTATAGGCAGAAGGTCCTAAATATACATATACTGTACAGTACAGTATACATCCCCTTTTAAGAGAATCTTACATCTCCTTAAAGACTCATGGAAGGACTCTGACCCACACTGGCATTATAAAGCCAGTTAGCATGTGATTGCCTGTTGGCGGAGTGTTTTCTGGCCAGCTGAAATAAAAATTTATTGTGTGGCCATAATGATCAGTGCTATGTGAGGAAACAGGGTTAAGCCTTAAGCCTGACGCAAATAAAAAAGGGAGCAGTACAATTGATAAAATAGATAGCAGCTTAAATCAAATATCAAAGCGTCTCTAATCATGGAAGTAGACCATATTGATTGTGCAAAGTCATCAACGCATCTGTTTCCTCCAAAATCTCTGTGTGCTCACAGCACAGGCTAATCCCGTTCTCTGAACTACACAGATGTAGCTAATAAAGTAGAATGACAGGCGAGAGAGTTGTCTTCGACATTTTTTCCACAATGTCATTAATATGTCATGCCTGATGGTTGATGTCCTTGTACACTTCTTAGAAGGCATGTGTACTCGGGTATGAAACAATCTTACTAATGTGAAAGTTAGTAAAGGGAGAGCAATTGTACCCGGACACAGTACTAATTAATCATGTCTTGTGTGAAAGCAGACCATGACATCAGTCAGAAGGTAAAACTGGGCTGCAACTAGGACCTCAGGCAGGTAATGATCTTCAGCATACCTTTGAACATACTAACAAAATTGCTTCCAGAAAGCAAAGTAAAAAATATTGGCATTTGGCCATAACAAAGTGCTGACCTGAATACCATAGAAAATATGTGAGTTGAACTGAAACAGTATATCTGAGCAAGAACACAAAAGTGATAGAGATACACCAGTTCTGTCAGAAAGGATCGACAATACTTGCAGAAAAGTATTGTGAGAAGCTTCTGTACAGCACCTGAACAGTAAAGAGAAGTTGAAATAATTGTTTCTTAGCTGCTATTTTATAGTCACCTCTAATGGAATATGAGTAGGTTAGAAAATATGAATCATTACAACATACCTGAGTAATAAGACACGAAGCAGGAAATTTGTGGTAACAGGAAATATGTGTTTTGAAAAATTAAGTTTGAATGTCTTTAGGTGTTTGTAAATGTTTGGCCCCTACCAAAATAAGCATGTAAAGCATTGATTAAACCAAAATGATTAAAGGTGATTAAGCCAACATGACAATTTTTTTATTATGTGGAAGTATTAAAAAAATTATCGAGATTCACATGCCATAGATCGAGTCGCAGTCCCCTCAGATGCCTTAAAACCAGGCCTGAGAATTCACTATTGTCAGATTTTTACACATGAAATGTCCAAAAAGCATATAGATATGATGGTCAGGTATCCACAAACATTGTGGGAAAACTGGGCATGAGGTAGGAATGGGACAGCTGACCATTGCACCATGAATATGTTTGTTGTGCCTACTTCATCACTATTAGTGTTCAGAAACATAATCAACAATTGCCAGACCACTATGGACTTTTTCTATTTAATTAACGTGCAACATATTGTGTTTCATTTAATAATGTTTATATGACACAGCATGTATAGTAGCACTGCCACTTTATGCTGAAAAGAAAAAAATCAAATAACTAAAAATAAATTAAATAACTAACTAGTTGGCTTCTTTAAAGTACAGTGAAGTCATCTTTTAGGTTGTCGTAACAACACTGGATGAAATAGAAACAAAAAGCTGTGTTAATTAACTATTTTTTATTAACTATATTTTAAATAAAACTATTCCTTTTTTTAGTTATTTAATCATCTAATAAAAAACATAGGAAAATGAATTAATATTAGACTGCAACAGCAGTTGTATTCCATTTAATGTTTATTCATTTAGCAGTCGCTTCAATTTACAACTATAATTTCTTAAAGGTAAGGCTAAAAATAGCAGGAAATGGCCTTGACAATACTGACCAGATCCATGGAAGCTCAGCTTCCAATTCTCCAATTAAAAGCACTTGAACCGAACTGTAAAATGCCATTTAAATAAACAAGCAAAAGGCAAATATCCCATAAGATCCCATGAGAATCAGCTGCAATTATTTATTAAAATCAAGAACATCAGTATTTTAATTAACAACAATACATGTGTAAATGACTTTGCCCATGACTTTTTACATGTGTAAAAAGTCATGGGCAAAAATAGAAGAAGGACCCCTTTTCTCTGATGACTGTGCTTTCAGTAATGCATGTTTGCACCAGTGCAGTGTTGTAGAACCAGACAATCAGGTCACTTTCTTTTACGATCTTTATACTGGGTGTGACTGAGAGCATGCAGTGCTGAAAAGTAATTCTCATATAACAATATGCTATATATAAAAGTTATTATACATTTAATATTAGAATGCATGTATGATTGCTTTTTATATTAAATATGTGCCATATGTTAAATATGTGCCATATAAATATGTGTTCTAATGAACATCTTATTGTAATCTTTCTACAGTATAGTTTCTGTTTTTATAAGTACATAATAGTGGTGTTCAAAGTACCTACAAAAAAAAGGTTTAAGATAGATCAACATGTTAACATCCAACAGGGTCATGTCAGAACAAACAGTGCATCACAGCTTGCTACATACTGTATGGGACTGCTTAGTCTCAGACTGGCCAGAGTGGCCATACTAACCACTGTCCACTGTCGAAAATGCTTACAATGGTCATATGGTCATCAGAAATAGATCATGGAACAATGAAGGAAGGTTCCTGATGAATCACATTTTCTTTTATTATTCATTATGTGGAGGACCATTTGTGTAAGCACGAAATACCTGGGGAAGAGATCAGCAGTGCAATTTGGGAGGAAACAAAGCCAGGTGAAGCTTGTGATGCTCTGAGCAATGTTTTGCTGGGTACCCTTGGGTTCTGTCATTGATGTGGATGTAA
>JAQMYJ010000037.1:26058471-26085324 GCA_030014305.1 Clarias laeviceps
TCTACAAGTTTTAGGTTTCAATTACTATGAATAAAATTTATTTCTTTTATCACTTCTAGTTTTATTGGATTGTAATATGTATATATTGTATACTGTATATATATATATAGATAGATAGATAGATAGATAGATAGATAGATAGATAGATAGATAGATACTTACTTTATTGATCCGGAAGAAAATTCCAGATGATTCACATTTTTCAAAAAAAATATTTTATAGTACATGTCTAGAAGTGCTTTTGCAATGTCGGATCTAATCTAATGATATCTGAGGGTTTTGGCTTCATGTATTGCATTTTTCATGTATTGGAAATACTAAATTACTAAATACAGTATATAATTCCTATTCACTTCTTGTGTTTGACTGGAAATACCAGACAGTTCCCTGCTTGTTCATGACGAGTCATGGCAAGGCTCATGGAAAGGCAGTTTATTATGGGAATGTGGAAAGCAAGCGCATAAAAAAACAGGCGCGCTGTTCAGTTACATCACATTGTTTGTGTCATATCTGTTTGCAAAGCACCCTAATAGAAAACTAATAGTACTAGAATACAAATAGTAGCAACATAGGTTTCACTTGGTTTTCAGTTAAACAGGTTATATTGCAGTACAGCAAATAGAGTCTCATTTCTGGACTGGAAGGAGGAACACCATTTACCCAAACAAAAGATATTCGCTCAGTTGGTGTTTTGATGATGGTCATGCTGAACAGTGTTAGCAAATCAGTAATCAAATAAAGGTGTCGACACTTTAGTTGTGAGGCCACAATGCTAACCATTGCACCACCATGCCACCTTACTATCTATACTGTAGCTATATTTATTAGCCAATGTTTCCTGGTGCCTTTCCCAAGAACTTTGGCATAAGGCGGAAGTACACACTGAAGGAGCTACTGGTCCATTGCAGCCAATCATACACATAGATTTACACACACACACATGCAATTAATCCTAACCAATCCACGTTCTTTCATGTTTTTTGGTGGTTGGAGGAAACTGTATATCCTGGAGTAAACTTGCACGGACATGTCGAGAACATGTACATAAACTCTGCAGAGACAGAAATTGTAATTCAGGAACAAATTGGGATCTCTGTGGCTGTGAGAACTATTGTACTGAGACTTTCACCTGTATGTAAATAATGCCAGCAATTTCCTCCTCCCACAGCATAACAGAGCCACTGCAGAGCTTTAAAATCAAGACGCATAATTGGTCTTAAACCAGCCCTAACATGTGCATGTTACACACCTCCCCATATTATACCATTTTGTTCTTGTCTTTCTTCCAGGAATTTTATTGTGTAGATTTAAGCTTCCCCGCAGGGATTTTACTTAAATCTTCCTACTTTTCTAGTGCAACTAACATTTTAGACATAATTTTAAACTATTCTAAACATATGGTTATTTTTTTGGACCAATTCTACACATTGATTTATATTCAAAACCATTCATAACTGATGATGTACAACACTGTAGAAAAGCAAGACACTACGGAATCAGAGAGTGATCAGATCAGAAGCTTTTAATAAAAGTTTGGGTTGAATACAAGTGATGATGTGAGAATAGAGGCAGAGAGTTGAAGGAGTTGAAGGAGTTGAGGGAGCTGAGGGAGTCCAATAACTAGCTATTTCAAGTGGGAGAGTAAACTGCAACAGAGAGCTGTAGGCTTTTTACAGAGATCACAGGGAATGTTCTGAACCCTGAGGCAGCGGTGGGGATAACAAGCCTTGACGTGGGTGCCTGGGCTGAGTGAGTTCACCTGTAGAGCAAGTGTAGGTAGGACGGTTAACGGTCAGGTCATCAAACACTTAGGAAGAGAGATCCGGATCACCTTCGCCCCGAAGGAAAGTACTGAACAATGGAACAGTTAGGAGGGAGGGATTAGAGCTCTCCAAACGGTTGCAAATGGGCAGGGCATTAAAGAGTTGTGGATTAATTGCTGTATCTCACAGAAGGGATAAGCATCAGTGACAAATAAATGAAGGCTGCTTTTGGCTTACATTAGTTGGAGAAAGCTCCACGTACAGGCCCGAAGGTCAACTACAGTAGGTGAGAGTAGACCAGTCCGCTAGCACTAGCCAAACAAAGTCAGAGGTTAATTATCCAAAGTATCCACAGGGAATTATTTTAAGGTGAAACATTATTGTAACACAACCTTTCTAGGAAATCTGTCCTGTCCATAGATCTCATAAAGACTAGATTAAACCTTCCGACTGGAATAAGAAACTCCACCTCTCCTGGACAGGATGTATAAAACTTACCTGCAAAAGCTTTACCAGTCCTATACCAAAGTTTTTAAAAATGGCAGCAGCAATGGACTGCAGACTCCTTTTTTTGAGGACGATGATGATGTTCAAATACGATATGTATGTAACAAACCTATGTGGACTAATGTAGTATGATACAGTATGAGTTGCATATGCTGTGTGTGTGAAGCTGATTTTGAAAAGTGATGAAACAGTATACAGTACCTGTACTATTATAGGGAGCTGTCATTGTGTGCTAAAGTAAAACTAAAAGTTTAAAGGAGGTATATGATGATGCTCCTGAAGTTCCTTTCATTGTTTATGATCTGTCTGCAATAATCTTTCCTTGACCTTATTTTCTAGGAAACTTATCTTGAACAGGGTCACAAGAGACCTGAAGCCTATCCAAAGGGACTTGAGGCACGAGGCAGGGCACACCCTAGCATACTGTACCACTGTTGTGCCAGGAACACAAGCATACACACTCACACGAACAATTTGAAAATGTCATTTAGCCTACCCTGCATGACACCCACCAAACATGGGGAGAAGATGCAAAGTCCACACACACACACAGACTGGAGGCAGGAGTTGAACCCCAACCCTGGAAATGCAAGCCCACAGCTCCAATCACTACACCACCATGGCAACTTGGCTAGAGAGAGAGAGAGAGAGAGACTGTTTTATCCATTGTGCCAAAACTGTAGGAGATTAAATTACTGTATAGGATTTTTTTTGTTTTTTGTTTTTAAACATAAAATGTACACTTATTTAATTTAAACCATTTTACCAATTTTCTTTGGCATTTGTTCTTTTCAACACATTTGTGGCTCAAAGAAAACATGCACATAATATTCATCAGTTTGCAATACAGAAAATTTTTCTCCAAAAAATATGCAAAACTGAAGTTCTCATTTTGCTCTCATTCTTGTCCACTGATCTAAAATGGGTGGGGCGGTGACTTAGGTGTTAACACTGCCGCATTGCACCTCCAGATTTCGGGTTCGATTCCCGCCTCGGGTTGTGTGCATGGAGTTTGTATGTTCTCCCTGTGCTTTATGGGTTTCCTCTGGGTATTTCGGTTTCCCACTTTCCAAATACATGTAGATTAGGTTAATTGGCATTCCTAAATTGTCCGTAGTGTGTAAATGAGTGCATGAGTGTATGTATGTGTCCTGGAAATAGATTGGCACCCTGTCCAGGGTGTACCCCACCCTGTGCCCGAATTTCCCTGGGATAGGCTCCAGGCCCCCCGCGACTCTGTACACAGGATAAAGCAGTATAGACGATGAGTCAGTGAGTGAGTGAGTAATCTAAAATGTAAACATTTTACATTGTACAAACTATTCGCAACCGCTATCTACTGCATTACATTTTGCTAATATCAGAAATGTACGACTAAAAGTTTAGTCATCAAACACTTTTTTTTTGCTTGTGAAACATAATGCCTTTTACAAACAGACAGACAGACAGACAGACAGACAGAGAGACAGACAAACAGATAGATAGATAGATAGATAGATAGATAGATAGATAGATAGATAGATACTTTATTGATCCCAAAGGAAATTCCACATATCCAGCAGCAATAAACACAGTAACACAGAGACAGGTTGTAGATGTGATTGCACATTGTCTTACATACATATAGCCAGTATGCACAGGGTATACCAGAAGTTACTAGTGCAGTGCTAAGAACAAGAAAACTACAAAATATATAAAAAGCATATAAATAAAGTATATAAATCCCAAGTTTAAAAAAAAGAACAAATAAGTTAAGTTATTGCAGTGCAGCGATTCCAGTGGTTTATAGCATAACTCTGCTATCCTTTTAATCTTAATTCTGATGCATTAGCTATGGCGTCAACTGCAGTGAAAATGCCCCACTTCAGTAGGGCAGCACTAATGCTATCGGCTATCAGTTTTCTGTGTACGGTATATGATATCCATGTTAGTGTTGTTAACCTCAAGAGTTACTATTAAAATGGCAACAGTGACCTCATGTGGTGAGAAGTTTTGTAAGTATCAAGGCACCTAAAAGAACTGTCTCAAAGAGAAACATCTCGTGAGCCACTGTAGATCTGACTACACGGAGATGCCCTATGCACTGATCAGTCATAACATTAAAAGCATTATAATTAAAACCACCTAGGTTTTGGGATTTCCCGTGTGCCACCAGGGTGGCTCTGAACCCACAGGTTGCTCAGGGCCTCTGGGGGTATGCTGTAGTGTCTCACACAAGGACATGGCCAACCTGGTGCTTTTAGTTGCAGCGTGGAGTTTCTGTGGTTCTGAATTGTTTGTCGGGCACATCCTATGGAATGTCCATTCGAATTGGGCCCTGGGGGAGTTTGAAGGACATGTCAGTGGCCTTGGGCTCTTTGTCAGTTTGGCCCCGTACACAGAGGGCAGTGGTAATAGAAAATCAAACACAATCAGCGGAAAACAAAATAAACCAGCTTGGACGGTAGTTAACGGAAACAATGGGGTGATAAACAGATGCAAGACTCTAGAATGTATTAATGTCATAAAATGAATGGGAGAGAGAGTCCACTTGCTGGATATTAGGGGGCCTGATGGTTTGTGGGATGTTGGTCATTTTGGCACAGCTATGCATCCAGGATTCATGACTTTGGATCCCAAGCCTGACGGAGTTATGTTTTCTTATTTTAGTTAAATGTATTTTTTCTTATTTATTTCTTATAAATGGATGGACAAAGTAACCACTCTTTGCAAGAGAACCTTTTGACCCAAAGATCCAAAGGTTATAAACCAGCACCATTGACAATTGAACTGAACTGATAACATTTGAAGCTTGTTATTTTCATAAGTAGTGTCCAAAAGTAATCTTTATGACACTGAATCCATACACAGTAACTTTCTGAGTTAAATTATAATATATAATATAATAATATAAAAATATGTGGCTCATGGTAGAAAAAGTATGGTGTAGCCACAGTGTCCCCATGAGGACAAAATTGTATATTGGATTCTCTTTTTGAACATATTGTATCAATGGAACTTGACTATTGTGTCTTTGTTGTAGACAAAAATTGTTGTAATTAAACACAAATGATAGCTAATCCAATGCAGTAGACTCATTAGAAACTCACATGGCAGACCGACATGAGAGAATTGTATGTACTGTAAGGTTCTGAGCGTGTCATTATATTTAGCCACAAGTTGTTGTGAATTCATGTCTTAATGAACATAACAATATAAGAAAGTAAATGATATAAGTTGCATAAGTGCATAGAAGGTTATGATGTAATGATGCTAATTTTACAGTAGAACAAAGAAATTATAGAGTTTTCTTTGTTTTCCATCTCGCAGAAGCATCTCCATGTGTCTACATATTAAGACGTTGTTTCTGATACAATAACCTCAGTGTGCAAATGATTAGAGCTTGTATTCAACCAGACAAAGCACGAAGCTCTAGAAGCATTGTAGAGCTCCACCTGCTCAAGAGTCCTTTGGCCACTTTAACAGAGTTAGTGTTGGATGTCTAGCCATCTTGTTCGTGCTGCTAACCAACATTCAGCAAAGTAGGCCAAAATGTGCCTTCTCTACTATATGGAAGTTTATGCCTAAGTTAAACTGTTTTTGTTTCATTCATTCATCTTCTATACTTTCTATACTTCTATCCTGTACAGGGTTGCTGGGGGGCTGGAGCCTCTCCCAGCAGACCTTGGGAACAAGATGGGGTACACCCTGAAAAGGGTGCCAGTCCATTTGCAGGGCACACACACACACACACATACAAACACTGCAGGCAATTTTGGAATGACAAATAGCCTAATTTGCATGTCTTTCGACAGTGGGAGGAAACCAGAGTACCCAGAGCATATTGACACCAAGCATGTCGAGAACATGCAAAATCCACGCACACAGACCCAAGGCAGGAATCAAACTCTTGAGCCTGGAGAAGTGAGGACACAGTGCTAAACACTATGCCACCATGCAACAATTAATATCATATACATTAATAATAAAATTTTAAATATATTCATACTTGTTTCATGCTTGGGCTCTTTGTTTTCTACTCCTTTTTTTTTTCAGAAAGAGAATGGTACCTGAAAGTTTATTACCTTAGATCAAAGACTGTTTTATTAAATTTTTATAAAAAAATTATCCAAGTCATATTGGGTGTGTGCTATAGCCATATGGGCCTAAATGCTCTTGTTTCTGCCAAATGGCAGGTGGGGGAAGAGTTTGCGAGAGGGTTGCATGGGGTCATGCACAATGCTGGTGACTTTGTGGATGCAGCCCGTTCGGTAAATGTCTGTGATGAGGGGGAAAAGAGTCCAAGATGATCATCTCAGCTGATAAAACCCACCAGGTTTGTGTAATCAATGAATTTGAAGGACTTCACAAATTAAAAGCAATATCATCAAGCTGAGTCAATTTTTTTGAATAGTGATTGGCATATGAGCTTTGCAGGATGGAGCCATTTCTTGGATCAGTTTTTATAAATTTCGCCATAAATTTTGAGTTCCTTTGAGGAGCAGACTGCTGACCATTTCAATTCGTTGATATATCTTTCATGAAGAAAAACTTCTTCTTTCATGAAGAAAAACTTGCTTTGTGGCAAAATGCATTATTATTCTGAAGGTTACTTTATCATCACCAAACCTATTTTCGATCAATGGAATAAGAAAGGCAAAATTTCAGTGCAGCCTGTTCATTGACTGTTGATCAAATATCAATTTTAACCAATCATCCACACTCCATGACTGCTTCTCTTTAACCTTCTTTTTCTGTTTAGGTGTTAGTTCTCCATCCTCACTTTATACACCAGGTGCTAGGCCCAGCTTTCCCTTCCTTAGTGGCTTGATGGGTTGCAAGTTTTTGTTTCTGCACTCTGCTTGGCCGACCAGTATCTGTAAGCTGCTTTTGGAGCCCCACAAATTTACCACATTCAAAAGGTCTTATTCAGGATTTCTCTTAACCACATAAAATCACCAGTGTTTAATTAACATGTTTAAAGTTCTTTTCGAGTCCAACTGGGCTAAAATAAACACTGTTAATTCAACGTTCTGTTAGTTGTGAATTTTGCTAGCTGTTAATTCAATAATGGGGATTTTGCTGGCCATATCAGATCAAAATAATAATAATAATAATAATAATAATAATAATAATAATGGGTGTTTACATTGCACAATTGTTTTCCTCCAGAAAGATGATGTGAGCGCCAGAAAATTGTTAAATTGTACAATCATGCAAAAAGCATATAAACAATAGAGAGTGAGAGAGAGAGAGAGAGAGAGAGAGACCAGACACAACAGTATAGACTTGTGAAAAAATCCTTATAATCACTGGTTGTTTAAACAAAACTAACTGTGGGAATAAATGCATAGTTTACAAATGACTGCAACTATGTTTTTAAACAACAACAACAACAATAATAATAATAATAATAATAATAATAATTTGTATTACTACATTTCCCCTACAGGTTATTCGTCTCAAAGAGTAATGCAGAAATATTACATTAGGGATAAGTAAAAAAAAAAAAAAACCTTTAATTGTTAATAAAATATAAGGTATACAGTGCATACTGCTTTATGTTAAACATTCTAATAGTGGAAAATTAAATATGTATCGTTCACAATTTTACATAAAAATACGCCTATACACATAGTCAGATTGTCTATCTACTTCTAATTAACTGAATTAATAATATAAATGTTCTTCACTTTTTATTAATTAACAGAATTAATAATATAAAAGAAGTATATTGGCTACTATGTAACTACTAACTGCTTATGATTAAAGCGATGCACAATGTTGCCGCTGTCTGTTTTGACAGCGCGAGTTCACGCGCCCCGGTCCACGCGCGCGCGCCCTTTGTAAGAATCCGCACATGCGCAATGATTTCACCGAGTTTGACGGTCGGTTTGGTCGTTAGAAATAGACAACACAAAAGCTATTTTATTTATTTATTAATTTGACAGCATAAACAAGAAAACCTGCTTCTCGGCTGCTGAAGATTTGGAGGGGTAATCTTTTGGGGGGGAGAGTCATGGCGGTGGTGGGAGCGAAGGGGAGAAGAATTGGGCTCCCGGGTTTATGTTGGAAAACCTGCTACTTTCACGTCGTGTTTTGGGTCGTGTCTGTGTGTGGAGAAGAGAAGAGCTTTGTGGTGGAGGTAGGTGGCCGAATGAACGCACTGCGCTGTCCATGTCTCTGCCGAGCATCGCCCCCTCTGCTCATCCTGGACGGTATTTATTAGAAGAATAAAAGAGGAAAAACAAATGAATAAATACAATCCAACACTTGCACACGAATAAATAATGTTGAAATGTAAAATGAAATGAATTCCCTTTAACCTGCTATGCATTTCTTGGCAACCATTTGTAAATAACAGAATAAAAACCTTTTTTTAAACATAAAAATATATATTCCTTAACATGCTGACCCACAGGCTTGGGGTACCACGACTTGACCGAACTAATTAAGGTTATCTATAATTTACTATAAACAACAGCTGAATCCGCCATCGCCAACGACTGCATTTACGGTGTACAGGAGACTCAGGCTTCTTCATGTGTAATTTCACCGCACACTCACCGGTCAATGATCGTGTATATAATATATATTTTTTGCTAACGTGGATTACTAACCTGTTATAAAAATGTAATCTCCATTGCGTGCTGAATTCACATCCATGGAAGGAAGTGTTTACCTTTAGGCCATTAGCAAACAGCATCCTCATCATTTTTATTGCTTATATTATGTAGTAACTTCGGTCCCTTTTATTGGTAAACAGGCATCCGAGTGTGTATTTACCTTTATGAGAAACAAAAGCTATATTCTTTTGTCCTTAATGGTTCCAAATATATCCTCCTAATATATGCCGATGCTGTGGCGTAAATGGAGCTTGGCAACATTCCAGACTGTACTAAAATAATGTAGTAATGTAAGTAATACTTCAGATATTTGTTTTCACAGGATTTGGTAGTTTTACCTTGCAGTTTTAACTATAAATGTTTATGTATATATGGGTGAAACAAACCAATGTTTCTGGTATTTGTGGGCAAGTGATGGTGTGGCATTTCAGTATCTGGATGAGCAATAGCTTGGAGTTGTTGTTGCTGCTGTTATTTATACATTACAGAAGATGAGATGCCATATTGTTGATTTAATAACTTTCATTTATTTTATTTTATTTTATTTTATTTGCTTGTATCTTCATCTATGTGCTATTAGGAAAGAGATTGCCTCTAAATGTCTGTTAATGTTTAAATTATAATTAAAATGTCATTAACAAAAAAAAGACAAAGTATGTAAAAGGGTTAGGCATGCTTTATAAGTCGTGTGATTAACTTGCAAAACATCTGACCAATCTTGAAACTACTGTCTGATACCCTGCTGAGGCAGAATAATGATTCTTTTGTTGATTCTTTTGTGTTAGGCGTGGTGATTAGAATATTTAATTCGATTAAATTTCATTTATATAGCGCTTTTAACAATAGTCATTTTCGCAAAGCAACTTTACAGAATAATGTATAAAAACAAAATATGTATAAATCTAAATGATCAATTTGTCCCTGATGAGAAAGCAGAGGGAGATGATGGTAAGGGAAAAACGCAATGCCATGGTAATAGGAAGAAACCTTGAAAGGAACCAGACTCAACAGGGAACGCATCCTCATTTGTGTGATGTCGGATAGCAGGGATTGATCAGCAGTCATACCGTGTGTTGTGTCGTTAAAATGTAGCTCATGAACTTTAGGCTGGAGGGAAATGCAGGTTTGTTCCAAAAAGCAGATAATCCAAAACAAAGTTGCCGATTAGCATTAAACAGGTAAAGATCAGGTGATCAGCAGACAGACTTGACTAGAAGAAACATGAAAAGGAAAGCATCAAATAAAGAGTAATACTCAGGGCACTTAAGAACAAAAGACACAAGTAATCCTAATGTGTACAGACTAAGAGCAAATCTTTGCAAGGAGTGTTTTAGTGTCTAGGTTAGTTATACCATATGTGTCGAAGTCCAGTGAAATTTGGTTTGTTGTGATTTGTAATCCATGCTGCTGCTAGAATGGGGATGTGTTTGGAAAAGTCGACTTTGTCCCCTAATATTAGTAATTGAAGTAATTTAGTAAAATTCAGCCCTGACTCCACATTCGGACAAATCCACTTTAATGATGAAAGGTTAGGATCATAGTGTTTTAAATTAGGGGCACTCCTTCATATTTAGGAAGCTTGGTCAGCAGAATTTGTTCCACAAGAAGTTATGTGCAGCTTTTGTGAGAAGGTAGGTGAGTGGAATGGTAATGGTGCTGAGCTTGCAAATAAACTATCAAAAAAAAGTTGGAGAATCCCAGAACCTTTTGCTTTTTCCTTTACTGCAGTTTGTCTTTGATTACTCCCTCCTTGCTGATTATGTGTCCCAGGAATAGAACCAGATGCAAAATGTGCCTTTCAGTTCTGGGCCTTCAGTGAGTTTCCTATATTTATTTTTAATCAAGCATAATATTGGTAGATGTAGTGCTGCCCCAGTGCACCACAACAATGCTCTACCCCTTTTTTGTGAGGAGAAAGAGCTTAAGATCTGTATACAAATTTTATATGTCATGCAAGGGAACTAAATAAAATAGTATAAGTTGTAGTAGAAAAAAGAATAATAAAGGTTGATTGATTCACAACTTCAACTCCTGCATTGTGTAGAAAGCATTCCTCCTTAAAAGCTGCCAGTGGCCTCTCAGCAGCACAGAGTGTAAACAGATAACACTACAGCTTTGATTATAGTCCAGAATATACTGACAAAAAAAATAAAAAATATCACACATTTGGAGGACACCCAAATAGACAACCTACTGTAACTAGCAAACAATTCAAGGACAAAATAGTTACCTACAAATTTGATCAAAGACCCAACAGCAGTAAAAACAAAGAAAATATGAGCTCAACCTGTTTACAAAATCCGTCCATCTTTCCTTTTGAGACAAGAGGGCAATTACATGACACAGGTATTCCTTGGCTTCAGCATGTTCTTTCATTTCAGAAAATGGTCATCTTTGGGGAATACAGTACCTTCCACAAGAATCTCTGAGGTTTAATAAATCCACAATTAACAAAAAACCCTAAACAATAAAACAGAGCTAGAGATGCTACTGTAAATAAGCTCTTCTTTTATGATAAATAAACTGGACATTTCTGATGAAGGCATAGTGCCATGCAAATCTAGTAAAAGAATACTCCCACTAATGATACATTAAAATATGATTGTCTATTTTGTTAATTCATTTTCATGCTATCGTTAAATTACATGGCCAGAAGCTGTGAGTTTAAATTCAGTACATGAAGGACAAAGTCTATTAGTAGCCACATAGCAACAGCAGAGAAACAAAAATCTAATTGGCTGAATTTATTCTTGCTCCGCTGGGTCCTAAAGACACAGATGTGGCTTTGGAAAAAGATTTGTAGGAATAGGAACGTTTGTAAGTATTACAACATCTCTCTCTCTCTCTCTACTTATATATATATACTTTGTGTGTTTGTGTGTGTGTGTGTGTGTCTACAGTACTGTATGTCACAAAAGTGAGTACACCCCTCTAATTTCAGCAGACATTTAAGTATATCTTCTCAAAAGACAATACTATAGAAATTAAACTTGGATATATTTCAGAGTAGTCAATATGTGCAGTTTGTATAACAGTACAGACCTACTGTCCTCTGAAAATAACTCAATATACAACTATTATTGTCAAAATCGTTGGCAACAAAAGTGATTACACCATAAATGATAACAGTTATAAATTGTTTAACCTTGCAAAGTCACATGTCATATTCATCATGTCCATGTGTTTGTCAGCTGGATAGGACCATCACCTATGGTATACACATATACACACAGTTGCACTCGACATTATTCAACCCCATTAAAGTTTTTTTTTTTTTTGGCCCAAATTACTAACTTGCAGCTGTTTGTATTAAAACAGTAAAACAAGAGCAATTTAAATTGCTCAACACAACTAATATAACAAGTGCTTAGTAAAGCCCTTTTAGCTATTATGCAAAAATCAAAGCAAAATGTGGCTACTTTGAAGAATCAAAAATATTAAAGATATTATGGGTTATTTATGACATTTTTGATGACGATGTAATTCTATATTTGTTCTGACATAATTTCAATGCCTTCAGTAGTAAGATGCAATATTGAAAACAGTAGCAAAAAACTGTGGCCGGACTGTATGTATATAACCACTCAAAAGTTTGGACACACTTTCTAATTCAGTTAGTCCAGTTGTTGTTGCAATAATCTCCCCTAAACAGATGTTAAGATGTGTCTGCTACTTGTGCTTTTTAAAGCATTCATAAAGACTCTAATCTGAGGTGCTGTTAATTGGTGATTTTTGAGGCTGGTAACTCTAAATGAACTCTGTAGCAGAGGTAAGTTTTGGTCTTGCTTTATAAAATTTTGCAATACTGTTCTTGCAACTGTTCCACAACAGCTGACCACTTGTGTCTTAAAATAACAACTGACTGTTGTTGTTGTTACTTCCTAATTTCATATGTGTTATTTCATAGTTTTTAAATCTTATTAATAACACTGAAGAGCACCCACAAAATAACACCACCCCCTGAAAGACAGATAGGGCATTACAGCACTTATATAGCCTTACACAGTGCTCATAATGGCCAGAGGTGGTGCTAAAATCAATTTTCCACTCGTTGCTCTCAACCATACGTATCAGGTTGTGGGCTCATCTGAGATCGAGTTCAGTGAAGATGTGCCCCTCTTGGAGCTGTTTAAGGGCTGGTGGAACAAGAGGCAGGATAATTTACTGTAACCTGATTCAGTGTTTGACTGAAGCATGCGACATGGTGTGTAGTCTGTAATGCTGCTTAAAAATGAATTTGGTTTCTTGAGTGCTCTGCTGTAGTGGAACTGGGACATTCTGGGAAGTGGAGTTAAAGACAGAGAAAAACATTTTAAGGATCAGATTAATTGTTTATAACTACATATTTGACATTTGAGTAAGAAATGTGAGAAATATACAGTAGGATGCAATTTAAGAACTATATATACTATGTATATAATGTGTGTGTATATATACACATGTGCACTAATTATCCCCGAATTTCACTAATGCATGGATACCAACACGGTAGAAAATTTTCTCAGTTTGTATGTAAAATTCCCACAGATGTTCATGGGAACAGCTGCAGTGGGTTCCAATCCACCTCGGGGAGATCATTATTCACAGACGTACAGCCTTTTTTAACAGTTGCACCATTTAAATATTTTACTACAGCTTAGAGTCTCTTGACCGTATCATGCTTAATGTCTGTAAATGTCAATTGGTTTTATACCTTCATTCACAAGAAAGTCCCTGTTTGTCTTGAATTATATCTGTTCTGTGTGTTGGGGATGTTCATGGAATTTGGTTTACAGTAAATGTTTCCCACAGGTCTGAAAATACATTACCTGCCAGCATGAATACATTATCTGCCAGCACAAAAGTAGTCTACTACATATAGCAACCAAAAATTAATCTAGACTTTAACACAATATTTTGGTTTATTTGTTATTTCTATTCATTTCACATTTCAGAGAACTAACCTACTAACCCTCCCCTTCATCTACACATATGTGAAGAGTAAGATGATGTAAAAAAAAAAAGAAAAACACTCTTTTGTGTACAAAGATGGCACTGATTGTCAGAGCACATAGCCCTTAAAAACAGAGCATTTTTAGCCATATTTGGCATCATTGTGTTTTAATAAATATGTATATAGGGGTAATGATTGTGAAATATAGCATGTCAATATGATGAACTGGGCCACATAGCCAAAGAAATGGCACAGATTCATAAGATCACATGTTTTTATGGTTGTTTTAGGTTGGTTCTGTGACTAAATAATAATAATAATAATAATAATAATATGCATATTGTGTAAGTTCTACATTTTTGCAACGTCAAAAAGTATTTTTTTTAGTAGGTTTTAAAAGTATTGATAACTTTGACTTTACATGACATATACGAAAAACCAAATGCACAATATGATGTCTGAAGCCTCAAACTCAAACATATCCATGCCACTTGAGTTTTAAGCGAACCTGTGCAAAACGTATGCGACCATCAGAACGCCTTTCTTATTCTTTTTATGGCATCTGGCATCCGCTGCATTTACTGCCTCTCAGTACACCGCTCTTGTGATAGCAAAATAAACAGATTAGAGAGTGGTAAACAGAGATGGAACTGTCCGCTACTAGTTAATCGATTGCGAATGGCATTGTTCTCCTGGATAGACTTTTAAAAATGGTGGGCTAACATGCTAGGGTGACTGTCAATATACTTGGGCAAAAATTTTGGATATAAATAATCACATACATCTTATAACATATATTACTCTATGTATAATGTAGTATGGTATGAGACTTGTTGACTGTACTGTACATATAAACACACATGTTCAAAAGTTAGTACCTTTAAATTCTATGTTTTTTGTGAAAAAACAATATGATCATTGTGTAAAAATCATTTGATCGTAGCAGTCTCAGTATTAGGCAAATACAACTTCGGGTGTGGGTTTTTTTTTCTTTGTTTATGACCAGAAAGACAGCTCCACTTTTTGACCCTGTTGCGGCATTTTATTTGGCAGTACAGTTTAGCAACATTTTGTATGTGTAAAAACTTTTTCCAGCAAAAAAAATAGAAAATGAAATACCTAGTGCTCATCTATGCCTCCTAATAAATGTAATGTGAAGGTTTGGTCAAGTTCAACAATAACATAGTGACACCATAGCTGTTATGAGTGGTTGCCATTGAACTGAAGAACTTCAAAGATCCGTTGAATGGAGAAGAGGCAATTTCCTGCCCAAAAATGTATTTACTAATAATTATAATGATTATGTAATAGTATATTGCTTATCCAGCAAGCACAACTGCGTTTAATAAAATATAATTTTTCTTCACCCTTAAAACAAACAAGTGTGTGAAACAGCACGTCAGAAGAATATGATATGATTTAGATGGGGGGCGTTCAGTTGTACTCTGGGACACTGCCAGGGACTGCTGTCGTTACTTGAGAGAGACAGGCATGTACAATTTTAACTAGGATGTAACTCATATTGATGCATTGATTCTAGCTGTTACACCACCGCCTGGCTTGAGGACATTGTGATGTTGTCAGATTCTCCCAAAAAGAGCATGAAACTGTAACAGGACTCAGGAAATGACCCAAATGCAAAATACTAGATAACGTTTATAGATATTTTATTGTGACTATTAAATAAGGGAGTAAGGGTAACTTAAAGGAGGGAGACTGAAGATTTGGGTTAGTTGTTACAAAAAAATAATGTTTTGCTGCCTCTTCATCTTATTAGTTAAACATTAACAAACACCACAGCTACTGTTTAGCTGGTGAAAGACTATTGGCAGCTTTTAAGGTGGATAGTTTCTTGCATGTTACTCAGTAGAGGAGTTTACATTGTGAATCAATCAACACACCCTAAATTTTACAACAACCTAGAGTCAATTCCTTTTGTTTTTTATATTAGTACTTGTTCATGACATACACTATACTTATTGGATCTTCAAGCACCTGTACATGTATTGGTCACCACTTAAATCTATAAATCTATGTAAATTTCACCTTAATTATACAGACATTATTTCTCCTCCCTTAGAGACAAAAAAATGACAGAACGTCTATCTGGTCTTCTCCAGCAACACTAAACCTAGTCAAAAATATCAATGATTTTTGCAGACAAGAAAGTTTCCATTGTACATGAGAAAATATCTACATGCGTGAGTATGTCTGGTGTTCATGACCAAGTAGCTTGTATTGCATAGTTAATATGCAATTAAGTATCAATAATAGTATTTTCGAGTCTTAGCACCAACTTGGAAGAAGATAACACTAATCAGATTCTTTTACTTAGTTTCAGTATTTTTTTATGTCAGTATCTTCTCTTTACAGCTTCAACTAATGTCAGTATATTTTGGCAATTAATAAATTATTGGTTATTAATGGTTATTAATTATGGTCATGATGGATTATTAAAAGGAATAATAATTTACTCAGATTATGATCCACATAATTCTTCTCATCTTTTAAAATAAGCTTGAGGTTGTTTAAGCAAACAAGAAAGACAAAGATGAATACCTCATTCAAAGCATGTCTATTAATTAATTAACTGAAACAAAAGATAAATAAAATATTACTTTTTTCTGTCAAAATCTAAAACTAATCTACTGTAAATCACTTAGTAGCAGCAATACAATACTGTATAACAAATACTTAATAAGTAAAGATGGCAGATTGCAATTATGGCAGTTAAATTGAAATATTAGGAAAACTGAAAGGAAATCTAAGTCTCAATTTGGGGGCCACATCCTTCAAAGGCTGCATTTGAAGGCCGATTACATCACAGCTGTCTAATTTTGAAGGCTCCTTTAATTGCGATGGACAAAAGTGGTTCTATTTCCCATGAAAATTAAGGATTGGAACGTGTGGATCCTTTGTGCCTGAATCTATCCCAAGATTCAAGCCAGGGAAGAGACAATAGAGCACAAACGCCAAAGCAAAATGAGATGGTCTGGTCTAGTGGTTTACTTTTTTTGATTTATCACCTAGGAGGCTGAGAGAATTAAGAAATAAATTTCTACATATAACCAAAAATTATGTTAATATTAAAAAGTAAAATCAAAATCTCTGGCTCCATAACTTTTCTCTGGTGGCATCGTGGGATAGTGGTTAGCACTGTGGCCTCACACGTCCAGGGTTGAGGGTTTGATTCCTGCCTCAGGTCTGTGCGCATGGAGACTGCATATTATCCCCATGATTGGTGGGTTTCCTCTGGATATTCCAGTTTCCCTCCACAGTCCAAATATAGTATAAAAGATGAATGAATGAATAAATAGCTTGTCTCTGTAACAAGTCTAGCTGCATCTGTGAAGGTTACTAGGTGACAGGAGCTGCACTTAAGATGTGACGATAAGGGCGAAAACAACTGTTGAGACATGTAGGATTATTATAGCTCATGAAGACCACATAGATTGCTTCCTTCGAAGGATGCAGCCCCCAAATTGAGACATAGCTGAAGTCTGTGGTTGTGGGGTGTGGTCAAGCGCTGCTCCGTGAACAGTGTGAGAGTCAGGTAAAGTGGGAAAGGGCACACCACTTGGGACAATGTGACTGATTAAGTGTCTGTGTTGTTCTGAGCTGAGAAACAATTAAGAGGAAAGCATAGCGGAGAATCAGAGAGAGCACATACACAGGTACACGGAGCTCAGAAATCAGCACCATGAGCATGTTGTGTAATTCACTGTGGAGAACCAGAAAAACAAAAGTCAGCTCATAGCAACATTTCAATTGAAAATGTCTCAATTAAACCCCACAATGGCAGTATGATTTTATTTTGATATGGTCTGCACCACAACAAAACAGATGGCAGCTTTTTTGTGCACTTTTCTTCAACATTGTTGATGCACTTACAGTCCCATCCCCCATCCCACAGTACATCGGCTATACATGTTCTTCTCCGATCTTCTCTCACTCTCTTTGTCCATTTTTTTTTTTTCTTATTCCATTTACCATTTAATCAAAGATGGCACCGTACTACTGGCAACCTGTTGTAATGTGTTTTTTTGTTCTTTTTCAGTACAGTACTTATTTGTCCCTTGTTTATCTTTCACATTTATCTTTCTATTTATTTTGGATTTTTCCAATATGGATAAATATGGATATATCTTAAAAAAATATATTTTTATTAGTCTCCTAGTATTTTTTCTGTGCTGGGTAGACGTGAAAATGGAAGCGCTAGTAGTCATACAACAATTGTCTACGTGATCACCTTATTGCGCTGTCCAAACCTACACTACCTGGAGTGCAGCCTTAAATATCCAATGAGCTATGGAGGAGATGCCGAGGATGCAGCGTCAGAGTAAAGCACAAAGTGAAGAAGGGAAATGTTTCTTCTTTCTTTTGTTGTGGGGAATGTAAGGTCGCTGACAAATTGGATGAACTCTGTGTGCTTCCCAAGTGGGAATATCATGAATGCAGTGTTATGTTCTTTACTGGGACATACTGTGGCTTGAAAGTAAGAGCATTTGCATACATGCTATGATTAATGTCCTAAGATGGGAAGCGCATGAAGCGATGCATCCATCATGCATAATGGCCACTGTATAAGCATCTGGATGCAGTGTTATGAGCTGGGGTTGCTTTACATAGACAGGTCTGTGCTCAGAAATGTTACAGTATGTGGCATAAAATGAAGTCAGATGATGACCTGAATGCAGACTCAGTGGAGTTTTTCTTCCCTGATGGCACAGGCATATTCCAAGAATCAAATTCTAAAAGAGTGGTTCTGGGAGCATGAGGAATAAATTTCATACATGACCTGGCCACCACATTCTATGCTGTAATCAAAGCTATAGGTCATTGAATAACTTGGAGTGTGTGATTTTTTTTTTGCCAGGTAACATATAACGGGTGGGTATACAGTAACTGTTTACTGGAGAAAAAATAGATAATAATATGCTAATAAAATGTACCAGGTAGTATTTACAGGTGAGTCACTGATATTGGACTAGGACAGTGCTGAAGGAAATTAAATTTTCTATTTAAAAATGTAAAAATTCTGTGTAAAGTCTATTTTACACCGTACTCTACAACTGAACGAGGAAAACAAAAAGGCTAACTACACTATTCTTTCCTGCAAACAAAACTGCAAGGGTTGGCACTTGCATGATTAGCATGTTCAGACACAGGAAGAAACTTACATGATGTAAAATGTAGTAGTGTGCTCATCCTTACTTGTCCAAGCTCTTGGTCTTAAGCAACCAGTTTCTCTATTGGAGACAGACACCAAATCAACTCAACAATGTAACAGTCATTGAATCTACACACAGCATGTTTAAGTAGCTCCTCACAATTCACACAAAAAGTACTCTTTTCTCCCACTTTTCAGGTCTTACTTCTTCCAATCACTCATGAGCCATGGGCACAAAGTAAGATCCATAAAAGGTGTGGTGTACCAAGTGTGGAGTGGAAGAACTTGGGTGGGCTACACAGAACTATAACCAAACCCCACTGAGCACCTTTGAGATGAATTGGAATGCCAGCTGTGCTCTAGGTCACCTCATGTGATGGCACTTATACATGTCACTGAATGGTATAAGAATGAATCCAGTAAATCTGGAGAACTAAATCTGGAAATAGTGTTCAGAAAGCATAAATATTTATACACTACTGCTTAAAAGTTTGGGATCACTTTCTACCTCCATGGTCGTTCCTGATTTTTCTATCTTTCTACATTGTAAAGCAATGCAGAAGGCATTCTAAATGCAATAACGTCCTTTGAACAGTTAATGTTGAGATGTACAGTATCTGCTACTCATGATCTGTAAAGCCTTCATAACGTCTCTAATCCGAGGTGCTGTTAATTGCAAAGTGAAAGTAGTATGGTATAGTGCAACTAGGGCTGGACGATATGGCAAAAATTAATATCACGATATATTTCTTAATTTTGGTCGATACGATATATAATTACGATATCGATATGGACAATATTAAAAAGCCTCAGGAAAAAACTGCAGATGACACACAATGGATGTATGCAAACTGAATTTGCACAGTCTATAATACCTCCAAGCTCCTCCTATTAAAATTATATAATTTTTTAAAAATAAAAACAGTAAAAAAAAAAAAATAAGGTTCACTTTTTATTTGTATTTAGCCTTTACAAACAAAAAATGTGAAATACACTATCAAATAAATAAAACTCTCAGGAGTGTGTGTGTGTGTATGTGTGCGCGCGCAGAGAGTGTGTGTGTCTATGCGCGCACACACACAATTTTCTGCTTCGCACACACATAGACACACACACTCTCTGCGCACGCACACACACACACACACACACTCTGCCTTACACACAAACTCCGCTTTGTTGTGAAACACGAGAGGAGGGGAAAAATGGATCTTTACCCTTTATGAGACTTGCTTTTGCTTTACACGCGCGCTGTACAAACACGCTAACGAACACAAAATTAAATATGTTTCACACACACACGTGGTCACAGTGTTATAGTAAACAGAACCCGCGTCCACGGATGTTGATTATACCAGTGAAAGACGAGCACTAAGACCTAGCAGGGGAGACGATTACCTACAATTCCGCAGCGCAAGAGAGAGAAAAACAGTTGGCTCATATATTCAAATGTATATCGAAATATCGGAAATGTGTTTCCTGTGTTACTATTAGCTCTTAGCTCTTGTTAAATGTCCAAGTTTATAATTACTGTTCCTGCCAGGTTCTTCTTTGTTTGAATGTCTCACAATCTGATAAAGAGGATTCTGCAACTTGCCTTATCTCATTCCTGACAGAATTCTTTAGTCAATATATGTAGAAGCACAGGTCAATAAAAAAACCCTCCTGGCTTCTAGTCTCCCAATCTAAAATTCACTCAGCTCAGCTTTCATCTATCTTTATTGACAAGTGCGGAGTGAAAGGCACAGCCCCATTTTTGTGTGTTGCAGGCTTTACAATTATACTTGTAGCTGATGATAATTTTTTTTCACATGAATATTTTAGTGGCAGGATTTCAGCTACTTGCATAACATTTCGATACTGAAAGCTACAAGGCTAGCACATGTTGTGCTTTTTCATCCACATGGTATTAGGGTCTGTTGCACTTAGGGCTGGACAATAATTCGATATCAATATATATCGCGATAGAATTTTTTTCAATAACGGTGATATGATTTTTAAACAACACAACAGCCATAAGAAAAACCGAAAACCCAAAACGTAAAGGCGGTGCTTAACAAGACATAGACAAGATTCAGGTGCTGTAGTTCAGAGTCTCTCTTGGGATGCCACTTCATAAATCTAAGTCTGTAGGGATCTGGGCTAGTCATTAAGCAACAGGATTCACAAATCAGTCACTGTCAGTTTTCAGCCTTTCCACTTTAGCCAACACTCGCTATAACATCCCCCAAACCCCAAAAATTATCTGAAGGAACTTTGCTGCAAGTTGGTCATGGTTGGCCCAATGGTGATCCGTTCTCCTCTAGGCCTCCCAAAGCTACAATCTGATCTCTCGTAACCTTTCCTGCTGGGCCTGGAAGATCCTCCACAATTCTGCATATAATTTTTCTGCTTGCGTTTTGTCAGAGATGAGTGAACACACATATATAGTGTGGAATCCTCTTTATTAAAACAACATGCATTTGATTACATACAGTACATGTTACCATAAATGTGATTTGCAGTGGGTGATTGATGTGCAGCATCTCTCTGTCTCTGTCATCACACTTTTCTACAAGATATTGGACAGAATTTGCTATTTATTTGAAGTATTAATACATTCTAACATAAATATATGTGAGAAATATGTATAAGCAGCAATTTTTAGTACCCTATGAGAAGAAGGCACAAAGTAAAAAATATAAAATGGCAGGATTTTTTGTTAGTTTTCTCTTTTCTCAGAGCTGACAATTTAGTAGATATATGTTTAAGGTTATGTAGCCATTCTTTTAGGGGTATTTTACTACACACACTGCCTGGTTGTTATTGGTCTGCATCAAGCCAAGAAACATTTGGGGAATTGGGTTAAGCTTAAAGACTATGCAAGAACTGGACAGACTCTCTGTGACATCAACCATAGGTTTTCTAAAGACTGATGTTGAAGCGTCAACATCTTGGTGGGAGCTAATTCCACCTAAACCCCAGTTAATTCATAAATGGGCAAATGGGCGCAATGAACGGAATCTGGCTGTTGTGTGGAGCATGACTACTAACCTCAGTTACCACAAGCTACTGTATATAGCTTAGGTTTAACTTGGTGGATAACAATTTGCATTCCAATGTTACTTTGCATTTCATTGAATTCTGTCATCTATACCTTAAATTTTTACCATGTCAGCTCCTACATTTCTTGTGTTAAGTTGAACTACAATGATTCCAGTTATCTGGTTAGCTAAAGTGATGCATAGCAAACAGCTAGCAGTTTGACACCTGCAATGTCACAGCTGTCACTCAAATCAGCCACACCCCACATTATGCTAATTTTATGGCATAATATAATTTTAACTGATGAGTTACATAAATATTATGGCTAGCTATGGCGACCAACAGCAGGGTTTTTTTCAGATCGCAAACATTTATTTCTGTTGTAACATTTGAGCATTTGAACATGGGGTTTATGAGGATTGACTCACTTTCAGATCATTTGAGGAACTGCATATTTTGACACTTATTATATTTTGGCGTATTTTTTCAGAAACAGAGGCTGCACCTTGTTTATGAACACATTAGAGCCTGGAGGGATAATGCTGAACTGTCAACTTCATGGAAGAAATGTGGAGAAATGTGGTCAGAAAAGAAATTATGACTTATAGGAGATCGCTAAAATGCTTGCTGAAGTTGCATCATGAAACATTGACAGTAGAGATCACAGCTATTTTTAATAATGAAAGTGCATATACCCATGCATTGCACAATATGACAAGAACTCTACTTTTACTAGTAAGAAAACTACTTGTTTAGTAAGGCCAGTAAGAAAAAGGCCTGAATTTGATTGAACTTTTGAGCAACTTGAAAGTTTAATGTGGTCTGATGAATCTGGATTTAGCAGATTTATTCGTGAACAAAGGATGCATCAGGGTATGAACGTAAACTCATGAGGGAATGTACTCATCATGCATAGTTCGCACCGTTCAAGCCTCTGGAGGCAAGATTTTGATCTCAGTTTGCTTCGATTGGTCAGGTCTAGGCTCGGCAACGTTATGTGGCAATAAAATGAATTGTTTTTTTTTCTTTCTTAAGGGGTATATTCCAGGACCAGGACAAGAAACTGCAATTACTAAATGAATAAGTGGTTTTCTGTAATTAAAGCTAAAGCCAATCATCTTAACTATATATTAGAGTTGTTTTTTTTAATCAGTGTATTTTGTAAAAACTGCAATTAATCTGTAAGCATTTTGTGTAAAACTAATTTGACTAAATTATTTTTGTCCATTCTTTTAATTCACTTTCATTAAGTTTGACATCACAGGCCATTGTCTTTCCTGTCTTTCGGTAAAAAAATTGTTATCGCTGGAGTATGGCAAATTTTGATCATGTTCCTCCTCTCTGTGTATGTTTGCGCAGACCTGGTTGAAGAGCTATGGCTACTTACTCCCACATGACATCCGGACGTCAGACTTGCGTTCAGAGAAAGCCATGCAATCAGCAGTTGCTGCTATGCAGCGGTTCTATGGAATCCCTGTGACTGGAGAACTTGACCAAACTACTATAGAGTGAGTACTTACACAGATAAACATGGACACTTTTTGTTTGTTTTTTCCTGTTATTTCAGTGCCATAAATCTGTACTTAATCTGTTCTTTTTTTGTATGTAAACTGTTGTTACTCGTATGTTGTGCATGGCTATTTGGCATGGCTATTGCTTGGCCATGGCCTGTCAAAAACAAATAAAACAATAAAACCATAATGAAATTAAAATTATGAATATGACATAATTTAAAAATGAAGCCTAAGATTCCAAGTTTTATAAGGATTTTTACTTTGACCACTTTCTGTGTAGCTAATTGTATATAGTACACTAAAGTATATGCTCACCAGCCATTTCATTAGGTAAATCTGTTTAACTGCTTGTTAATACAAATACCCAATAAGCCAATAGCATGACAGCACCTCAATGCATTTAGGGATGTAAAAATAGTCTAGATTATCGTCTGAAAGCTGATTTAAGTGACTTTGAATGTGGCATGGTTGTTGGTGCCAGACGGACTGCCCAGAATATTTCCAAACTGCCGATCTGCTGGGATTTTCATGCAAAACCAACTGTACCCTTTACAGAGAATGGCCTTAAATAGAGAGAAGCAGTTCTCTTAGTAAAAATACCTTGTTGATGCCATTGGTCAGAGGAGGTTGGCCAGACTGGATTGAGCTGTGTCGCGTACCAAACCGGGAAGACCAGAAGACGAAGCGATAGCGGTTAGCCTTTTGTAGCTAAATGCGGAAGCAGCGCGAGTAGGCAGGATAACCACGCAATTTAGTTTAAGGACTCTCTCAGAAGGGGAGCAAGGGAAAAACACAAATTTAACCCGCGTCCTAATAACACACACTCGATCAGAAAGTAAACCCAAGAAAAGTGAGTACTCACAGAAAGGCTGGCGAACCGTCAGGAATGACATGGGCGAACTCAATGACTGAGCGATGTGAAACTCCATCTTGTCTCCTTTTATGCTTCCTGCTTTGCGACCGTACTACTTCCGGGTCCTAGTGTGTGTGTGACAGTACCTCCCTGTCCAGGACAGACTCCCGACGGTCCTGGGGTGGAGGATACCCGACGACGGTAGTCCCTGATAAGCTCGGGGTCGAGGATGATCTGATTCCAGGCCGGAATCCAAGATCGCTCCTTCCCAGTCGACCAGGTACTGGTTGCCTCGGCCTCGAGGGCGCGAATCGAGGATCCGACGTACGGTGTAAGCAGGGCCACCGTCAATGATTCGGGGAGGCGGAGCAGGGGGGGAGGGTGTAATCATAGGAGAAGTGGTGAAGGGTTTCAGCTGTGAGGTGTGGAATACTGGATGGATACGGAGCGCCGCAGGCATCTGGAGCCGGTAGGTGACAGGGTTGATGCGTGTGTGATGCGATAAGGACCGATGAACCTGGGTGATATTTTCAGGAGGGTGAAAATATGGAGGGTGTGCCTAGCACCGGGGTGTCCAGAGATGGGTGATGCATGGCCCCACCTCATGACGTCACTCTTGAGCGCTGAAGGCACGTAGCATCATCCAGGCGGCACACCTGTCGGTTCAGTCTCCGTGGCCTGTGCCTGGCGAACCCTCGTTTCTAAGTCCCAATGGAGAGGTGCGATGATCTTTGAAGGTGGGAGGACAGGCGCGGGCTCCGCCCGGGGGTGTCTCCCTCATGTTGTCTACCTGTTGAGGGCGTCGGCCTTGGTGTTTTAAGACAGATGGAAATTGTAATGTTCAAAAAACAGAGCCCACCGCGTTCTGGTGGTCAGTCCAGGCAATGAAAGGCTCGCTGGCGCCCTGGAGCCAGTGACGCCATTCCTCCAATGCCCACTTTATGGACAACAGCTTGCAGTCCCCTACCCCGTGTCGCTGTTGAGTGGGGTCAAATTTTTTGGAGAAGAAGCCACATGGGTGTAGCTTCTGGTCTGGACCTCGCTGGGAGAGAACAGCTCCGGCGCCCACATCCGAAGCGTCCACCTCCACAACGAATGGTTTGTTGGCATCTGGATGGAGAAGGATTGGAGCGGTGGTGAAGCGATGACACAGTTCCTTGAAGGCGGAGGTGGCAGTAGAGTTGAGGGTGAATTGATGAGGTGTCGGGCGTGTCAGAGCAGTTAGGGGTGCTGCAACTGTACTGTAGTCCCTGATGAAGCGACGATAGAAATTCGCAAACCCGAGGAACCGTTGAAGCTGCTTGAGGGTCTTGGGTAGGGGCCAATGACGCACAGCTTCCAGTTTCTGCGGGTCCATGGCCACACCCTGGGGTGAGATGACAAAGCCCAAGAATGTGGTGGAGCGCTCGTGAAAAGCGCACTTCTCCAACTTACAGTACATTTGAGTATGTTCTTCAACTGTCCGTGAGTATATGAGTATGGACCCTATGCCGTCCAGGTATGCGAATGCCCACCGCCCCAACATGTCCCGAAGAACATCATTGATGAAACTTTGAAAGGCGGCAGGGGCATTGCAGAGTCCAAATGGAATGACCAGGCTTTCATAGTGTCCAGTGGGGGTGATGAAGGCCGTCTTCCACTCATCGCCCTCTCTGATACGCACCAAGTTGTAGGCGCTCCGAAGGTCCAACTTCGTGAAAATGGTGGCACCAGAGAGGGCGTCCAGGGCAGAGTTGATAAGAGGCAGTGGGTGTCGGTTCTTGATGGTGATGTTGTTTAGCCCCCGATAGTCGACACATGGGCGAAGTTCACCACCCTTTTTTTTTACAAAAAAAAAAGAGTGGGGCCGGCCTGCAAAGAACCCCGCGGTTTGTGGCAGGCCGGCCCCCACTGCAGGATCCGGTTGTGGGTCCAGGATATCAGAGGGTCGTGTTGCAGAAGCCATGGGTGTCCGAGGATGAAGGGTGGAGATGAAATGGAGGTGAGATGAAATTGGATCTGTTCTTGATGTTGATTGATGGTAAGAGTGATGGGTTGTGTCTGGGTGGTGATGGGGCTAGATGAAAGGGGCCGACCGTCTACAGATGTAATACGAACAGGCTGGGATAACGCCTGGATTTTTTCCTCCAGTTTTTTGGCATAGATCGAGTCAATGAAATTACCTGCGGCACCGGAATTGATGAACGCAGTACTTCTGACCCGTTTGTGACCAAATTGGAGGGATACCTGAACCGTGAGCCGAGGGATGGTGGTGGTCGTTGTGATGGAGAGTTGGAGAGGACCCGTTGAGTTTCTCTCCCTTCTCATCGGGTCTGGGCGTTTCCCGGCCGGAAGGGGCAAATTGCACTCTCTCAGAAGGGGAGCAAGGGAAAAACACAAATTTAACCCGCGTCCTAATAACACACACTCAATCAGAAAGTAAACCCAAGAAAAGTGAGTACTCACAGAAAGGCTGGCGAACCGTCAGGAATGACATGGGCGAACTCA